>CATIWK010039589.1:0-19044 GCA_949634005.1 Mallotus japonicus | reverse complement strand
TTATGTTAAGACTATTAAAAATCATTAACATTAATTTTTTATCTGAATTAAATTTTATTCAAAAAGATTTGTTATAGGATTAATATTAAACATATAAGAAGATATATAAGTGATAAAAAAAAAGAAAATAATCAATGGAAGATTCATACATATATATTATATACATCTAGAATAGCACATCAAATAGTGAATTCTACATGATAGCAATAGATAGCGATAGATATGAGAGTCGTTTTCTCTGTGTGTTGTGCTTTAGCTATAAGCGTTGTCTTTATACAGCTCATGTTGTATGATTAACCTGTGATTATTGAAAAAAACTAAGTTCTTCTCTTTTGTTCCATCTCACCACTGTCCAGCCCTTCCACCACCTTACACACTTAGGTACCTCCACCTCCATGACCATGCTTGCCAGCACAAAGACAAACCCGCCCTTGAATTTAGCCACTATAACAACACTCTCCAGGATTTTAATCTTGCCTATGTTACCATGGACTCTGAATCCAATCATTCATATTATCACAATTTCCATGTTTATGCTCCTGTCCACTTCTTAACTAACTCTTCTTCGTTAGATTTGCCTCCAAGTCATTATAAAGAGGAGCAAGGAACAAAGGTTCACAAGCTGGATGTAAGGAACAATTTCTTGCTCACTCTTGTTGGTGTCAAATTATGCATAGTTTTAGGACTTTAAATTGCATGCATCTGTACATTTTAATTAGAATTTAGTATTGTACAGCATATAAAATTAGATACTTTTAAGTTTTCTTTGTTTTTTTATATGAAAAGGAGTTAAAAGGTGATTTGGTGGAGAAAAGAAGAAAAAAGAGGAAGAAAATAGTAGAGTAGTAGCAGAGCAGTGTTCTACCGCGATCGTGGCTGTATGCACGATGGCGAGAATGCACAAAATGCCAGCCCTAAGTGATATCGAGCCTTTTACGATCTCGGCTGGATGCGTGATTGCGGATTCCTGACAGCTAGAGCTTCTGTTGTGAGCACGGCTTATACGCGATCATGACCCTTTCATCAAGATGCTTATGTTACGAGCACGGCTTATGTGTGATCACAACCTTTGCACGAGAGCCCTTCTGACGAGAGCGCAGATCTTACATGATCGCGGGTTGCACATTTTCAGCATAGAACATGCTAAGGTGTACTAATTTAAAGAAAAATCTAAGGGAGGTGGAAGGACATGTTCTAGAAGAAGCTAAAAAGGACAAAGGCCGTGAATTACTTAGGGAGGAGGACACATTTTACACACATACACTCTCACTCATAAGAAGAGAGAGAATATAAGCAAAGGGAGGAGGAGAAGAAAGAAGAGAAAAATAAGCTAAAAGGAGGAGACCCATTTGAAGATTCAAGCTCCTTTGGATAACATTTCTCATTCTCTTGTTTGTATATTGAATATTGAATGATGGTTTATTTATCCATGAGTGGCTAAGTACTTTTATGTTGTTGGGATTTTGAGACCCATCGGATTTAATGTTAATTTGATGTTTATTATTACTTCTTAAATGCATATTGTGTTTATTGATTTGATTGAATGCTATATTATGGCCAGATGTAGCTTTAGTTTAGATATATGCAATGAGAATTTGTGGATCTAATAGACCCACAAACACATGTTAGATGGATTAAATTTCTTGAGAAAGCTTAGTCTTATCTAATTCTTTTAGAGGTTTTGCTTATTGCCTTGCATACTTGATATGGGTTTATAATCATGGTGATAATGAGAATTAATCTATGTTTATGAATCTAATTTAATTAATGCTTGTGGATTTGAGTAGCTACTTGAGAAAGAGTACTCAATGTTTATTGAAAAACCTGAGATATGCATTGAGAAGTTGATTAACTACATCAAGTTAACTTAATGAAGATGAGGTGCTTAATCTCCCAACAATATGCCTTTCCCATTGATCGTTTCCTTTTTTATTTTGATTAGCAATAGCCTGATTTACATTCCTTAGTTTAATTGTTAATTTAGTTTTTTATTTGCTTGATTTAAACCATATTTGCAAGCTGTAAAAAAAAACACGATTAAGACTAATAGGTGCTTAGTACCAATCCTTATGGGAAATGATACTTACTCATCACTTTATTACTTGTCGACCTGCGCACTTGTGGACATCAACAAGTTTTTAGCATCGTTACTGGGGATTGGGCAACTAACATCATAATTAGTCAAGATTGTTTTGGATTATAGCATTTTCTATTTTATACTCTGTTTTTTACTTTCATATTCTATTTTAGGTACTCTTGTAGTTGTGTATACACAATACTAGACATACAAGAAGAGAACCACTTCTCTTTGTTTTGAATTTATCTAGGCTCAAGAAAGAGAACTATAGGAGATCAAGGAGTGCGTCTAGAGACATGGCTACATAAGGAGGTCAACAAGCTGATGCTGAATGAACTCTTCTTGAGTTTGCTATGCCCGGTTTGGAAGGAGCTCGACAAAGTATCACTAGACCAAATGTCCAAGCCAATAGCTTTGAAATCAAATCAAGCCTGCTCTTTTACAAATGATTCAATCTACTATCCAATTTCATGGTTTACCTTCGGAGGATCCAAACATGCATATAGCAAATTTCTTTGAGATTTGTGATACATTCAAGTATAATGGAGTCTCCAATGATGCCATTTGCTTGAGACTTTTTCCATTTACAATCAAAGATAGAGCCAAAGCTTGGCTTAACTCTCAACCACCAGCATCCATCACTATATAGGATCTTCTTGCAAAGAGCTTCTTAGCTAAGTACTTTCCACCAATAAAGACGGAAAAGATCATCAAAGCCATTACTACTTTTCAGCAATTTGAGACTAAATCTTTGTGTGATGCATGGAAAAGATTCAAAGAGCTATAGCGAAGTTGTCCACACTATGGTCTTCCCAAAGATGTTCTTATTCAAACCTTCTATAATGGTGTGATGAGGTCCATAAGGGACACCATTGATGTAGCTGCAGGAGGATCACTTATGCGCAAGACTATTGATGGTGCTTTTGAACTTTTAGAAGAAATGGCCAACAACAATTGTTTATGGCCTTTGGAAAGACAATTGGCTCCTAAACAAGGAGGAAAACTTGGAGTTGATGATGTTACTTCCATTCAAGCATAACTTGTTGCATTAAACAAGAAAATTGGTGATTTACCATCAAGAGGTAATGCAATTCCATCCTCTTCTTCAACTATGTTTTGTGAACATTGCCATATGCTTGATAATTTAACACTTGAGTGTGGTTTTGGAAGTGGAAACATGTTTGAGGATGGAATGTTGGAAAATTGCAGCTTTGTTAGGAATCAATTCCAACCAAGGCAACCAAACAACAATCCATATTCAAACACTTACAACCAAGGTTGGAGAAACCACCCCAACTTCTCATGGAGCAACAACCAAAACTCACAAGAATTTTCAAATCAGTTCTCTAAACCAGCACCACCACCTAGATTTCAAGCTAAGTCGATTGATGAGAGATTTGCAGCTATGGAGACAAAGTTTGGCAAGTTCTTGGAAGTTGTCAGCTCAAAATTGAGTAACCACAAGGAGAAACCAAATCCTTAAGAATCCCTCTTCATCAATTCACAACATAGAGGTTCAACTTGGTCAGCTAGCAAATGTGGTTACTACTAGAGCTCAAGGCCATCTTCCAAGAAACACTGAAGTCAATCTGAAAGAGCAAGTTAAGGTCAATACCTTGAGAAGTGGTAGAGAGCTTCAAGGTCCTCAAAACACACCATTAAGGCTTGATGATGACAAAGAAAATCAAGAGATGAAAATTGAAGATGTGCAAGTTAAAATTTTAAAAAAGAAGCTTGAAGAATCAAGAGGAAAACAAGTGGAGCAGCCACCCATCATTGACACATCGAAGTATGCCCCAATGTGCCTTTTCCTTTTAGGCAAAGGAAGATGAATTATGATGAGAAACAGTTTGCTAAATTTCTAGAAAGTTTCATAAAGTTAGAGATAAAGCTACCTCTCTTGGAAGCATTGAATGAAATGCCAAAGTACGCCAAGTTCTTTAAAGACATTATCACTAACAAGTAGAAATAGAATGACAATGAGATGGTACCTCTAACAAAGACTTGTAGCTCCATCATTTCAAGCAAAATTCCATTCAAGCTTAAAGATCTAGGGAGTTTTACAATTCCTTGCACTATTGGTTCTAAAGAATTTCCTAAATGTTTGTGTGATTTAGGAGCTAGCATTAATCTTATGCCTCTTCTCTTTTCAGGAAATTGAATGTTGGAGATGTGATCAACACCACTATGACTCTTCAACTTGCTGATCACTCAATTAAAAAGACATATGGAGTGGTTGAGGATGTGCTTGTAAGAGTTGACAAGTTTGTATTTCCGATAGACTTTGTGATCCTGGACTATGAGCAAGACAAGCATTGTCCCTTGATTTTAAGAGGACATTTTCTCAATATCGGAAGGGCTTTGATTGATGTGCATGAGGGAAAAATCATATTGAGAGTTGGTAAGGAGCAAGTGGAATTCAGTATGTCCAAGTTAATGCAGTAGCCTTTATGTGAAGAGGAATTGTGTATAGAGTTGAGGTGGTTGATGATTATGTGGGAGAAATACAAGAAAAGATGGAGTTAGAAAAGCATGTTGCAGATGAGCAGCTCGAAGAAGAGAAAGGGGATCTACTCCTAAACCTAAACTCATGGTTCAAAGTGATTCACCAACACATCCATCTATAGAAAAACCACCCCAACTAGAGCTCAAGCCTCTACCTAGCCACTTGAGGTACGCTTTTCCTTAGAGAAGGAAACACACTTCCCATTATCATCTCTAACAAGCCTACTAAGTCACAAGAAGCTCAAGTTTATAAAGTGGTTAAAAAGAGGTGGAAGGCAATGGGTTGGAAAATCTCGAACATTAAGGGAATTAGTCCTTTTTGTCATGCATCGCATAGGAATGGAGGATGGGTACAAAGCTACAATAGAGAGGCAAAGGAGGCTCAACCCAAATATGCAAGAAGTAGTAAAAAAAGAGATAATTAAGTTACTTGATGCTAGAATAATTTACCCTAGGATAGCGATTGGGTAAGGTAAGCCCAATTCAATGTGTCCCAAAGAAAGAAGGGATGACGGTTGTGGAAAATGAGGAAGGACAGATGATTTCCAAGAGGGTAGTGAGTGATTGGAGGGTATGCATTGACTATCAAAAACTCAATAATGCCACCCGAAAGGATCATTTTCCTCTCCCTTTCATAGATTAAATGCTTGAAAGGATCGCTGGACATGCGTACTACTGCTTCTTAGATGGATACTCTGGCTATAATCAAATCTGTATCGCCCTTAAAGATCAAGAGAAGATGGTCTTTACCTATCCATATGGCACCTTTGCATATAGAAGAATGCCATTTGGATTATGCAATGCCTCTACCACCTTCCAACGGTGCATGACAGCCATTTTTTCTGATTTGATAGAGAGCATAATAGGGGTCTTCATGGATGATTTCTCTTTTTTTGGAGATTCATTTCAGTTATGCCTGTCGAATCTTAAAAAAGTGATAAAGAGATGTGAGGACACTAACCTAGTCTTGAATTAGGAGAAATGCCATTTTATGGTAGATGAGGGTATTGTCTTGGGCCACAAAATCTCTCATGCAGGTATAGAGGTAGATAGAGCTAAGACTAAAGTTATTGAAAAGCTGCCTCCACCAGCTTCAGTCAAAGGAATTCGAGGTTTCTTGGGGCAGGCCGATATCTACCGTAGATTCATAAAGGATTTCTCTCAAATTGCTAAGCCTTTAACTCATTTATTAATTAAGGATGTGCCTTTTCACTTTGATGAGTCTTGTTTAATTGCTTTCAATAGGTAGAAGAAGGCTCTAACTTTAGCACCGATAATCTCTCCACCTGATTGGTCACTCCCTTTTGAGTTAATGTGTGATGCTAGCGATATTGCAATGGGAGTCGTTCTTGGAAAAAGAAAAGATAGCAAACACCATGCTATCTACTATGCTAGTCGGACCTTTTAGACGCACAACTAAATTATACAATCACTAAAAAGGAGTTGTTGGCTTTGGTTTTTGACATTGAAAAGTTTTGATCTTATATTTTAGGATCGAAGATTATTGTTTACACTGACCATGCAGCATTAAGATATCTATTTGCTAAAAAAGATGTTAAGCCTAGACTTATACGTTAGGTTTTATTGCTGCTGGAATTTGATCTCCAAATAAAAGACAAGTAAGGAAGTGAGAATGTTGTAGTTGACCACTTGTCGCGGTTGGAGCACCATGATAAGTTACCACCTGATAAGGAAGAAATCAATGATTAATTCCCGAATGAATTTCTTTTTCCTATTGAATATGTAGAGCTTCCGTGGTATGCAGATATCGCAAACCATTTAGCCTATGGGGTGCTGCCACAAGGGCTGACATATTCGCAGAGGAAGAAATTCCTTTCTAAAGTTAAGCACTATTGGTAGGATGATCTGATTCTCTATAAAGTGTGTGCTAATGGCCTCACAAGGAGATGTGTGCCTAGTACAGAAGTCACTTCCATCTTAACACATTGTCATAGCTCTCCATATAGTGGCCATTTCGGAGCATCTAGAACAGCATCAAGAGTACTTAAAAGTGGATTCTATTGGCCTATGTTGTTCCAAGATGTAAGGGAATTTATTCAAAGGTGTGACAATTGCCAAAGAATGGGGAATACCATAAGGCGTGATGAAATGCCACTTTCAAACATTCAAGAAGTAGAGCTTTTTGATGTTTGGGGAGTGGATTTCATAGGGCCTTTCCCTTCCTCTTATAGAAATCAATATATTCATGTTGGTGTAAACTACATTTTAAATTGGGTGGAAGCTATAGCAACACCAACTAATGACACTAGAGTGGTTGTTAAGTTTCTCAAGAAAATCTTTGCAAGATTTGGAGTTCCAAGAGCATTGATCAGTGATGGAGGATCACACTTTTACAATAGATAACTTGAAATGCTTTTGAAAAGGTATGGAGTTCATCATAGGATAGCAACACCATACCATCCTTAGACAAATGGCTAAGCTGAGATAACCAACAGAGCTTTAAAGTAAATCCTGGAGAAAATAGTAGGAAATTACAGGAAGGATTGGTCAGCAAAACTTGATGATGCTCTATGGGCCTATCGAACAACTTTCAAAACTCCAATAGGCATGTCTCCATATCGTTTGGTTTATGGGAAAGCATGCCACTTACTAGTTGAACTTGACCACAGGGTATATTGGGCAACCAAAGCCTTGAATTTTGATACGAATGCAGCTGGGAAGAAAAGACTATTACAACTCCATGAATTAGATAAGTTTCGACACTTGGCTTATAAGAATGCTAAGTTGTATAAAGAAAGAACCAAACGTTGGCATGACAAGAAGATTATGCTTAAATCTTTCAAAGAATATGATCTTGTTCTCTTGTTCAACTCGAGACTACATTTGTTTCCAGGCAAGCTCAAGTCTAAATGGAGTGGACCCTTCAAGGTAGTGTAAGTGTTTGATTATGGTGCTCTTACATTGGAGAATGCAAGAGGAGAACAATTCAAGATCAATGGCCAAAGATGCAAACCATATTAAGATGGGATGATAATGAAGGATGGGGATGCACTTCCTCTCCACCTCACTAATTAAAGATATCCTTGCATAGTTAAGCTATTGACTATAAATTTAGCATGCTTATAGTTTAAATTTTAATTTTTGTTTTTATTTATCATTTGCATAGTGTTTGTCTTAGTCATTCTTTATTTTTTGTTTTCATTTTGTGTTTGAATTGATAATTTACTAAGGGTATATTGAATTTATGCTTTTAAGGCAAAGAGTGTTTGAAGCTAATGTGAAGTCTTGGCATTTTTATTAGATGCAGGGCAAAATTCGAGATCGGTACAATCCCCACAATCGCTCAATCTAATTTCCAAAAATCTTCGTGATTGCATTGAGATCCGCAATCGCTAATCTGCAGCCATTTCCAAGCGTAGCCTTCTATTGCAATCGTGTTTAAATCTACAATTACATCTTTTTGCTATAAAATCCCCAAATCTTTTTGTTGCGATCGCGTTTTATCTGCATTCGCTACTTTTGCTAGACTTTGATTTCTGTTACGATCGCGTGAGAACCGCGCTCGCGTATATCTCGATCCTTCTCAGAGCATCATCCGTGATCGTAAAACAGAATGCGATCGAGAATTTTAAACCTTCAAACCCTTCTATTACAATCACAGATCCTCACCAACTGAAGAGGCAGCATTAACTCCACCACTTTCAAAATTTTCCCCTATTATCTCTCCACTATCCATTTTCTCTCCATCAACTACCCAAACCCTAGTCATTTAATCACACATCCCTCTTCCAATTTCTCTTTTCCCACTTTGCTACAATCATTAATACCTCTTCCACCACCTTATCTCCTCATTTGAAGGCGACCCACAGTTGTTCATCTAGCAAAGGAAAGCAGCAAATAAGGGAAGAAGATCAACTCGAGAGAGAGTCCACCCCATTACTGCCGCCATCACCACTTTGCCAACCACCACTTCGAGTCGATTTCGCCGGTCATTATAATGCTCCATTTCCTATTTATACACATGATGAAGGATCAAGGTACATGTCTCTTACCCAAAGAAAAATTATTACATGCAAATATTTTGATACTCAATTGTTGCAACAATTAGTTCTTTAGGGGACATTAGAAACTTTGTGCAACAAATTAGGTTGGGGGAAATTCATTACTTTGCATCATGACATATACAAAGAATTAACACTTGAGTTTTTCACCACCTTGCAACCTAAAGATGGTACTAGCTCTACCCTAACTTGTCATATCTTTGGAAACCTATATGAGATAGATTATGATACTGTGTTTCAAGTTTTTGGATTTCCAAAGGAAGGATTAAGTGTAGGACACTTTAATCCTGCTGAGTTTTGGAGAGTCCTTTCTGGATTAACACATTATTCGAGAAGTGGAGCTCTTCTAAATGGCATGATTAAAGGTCATTGCTATTTAATCTTGCATCATTTCATGAGCTCCATAATTTTTGGCAAAAATGAAACTAGCCGAGTTTTAAAGCAAGAGTTACTTATCTTATGGGGTTTGCACACTAAAACCCCAATCTCCACCACACATTTCATATTCCAACAATTGTTGCATGTGAGCACAAGTGCGAAAGTTAGAATTTCTATAAGTCATATAGTCACGGCACTTGCTTTGCCCTTTCGCATTTTTGTTCCCACATTCACACTCATGACTGTGATTCAATCCAGTTTAATTAACTATGATTTTCTTTCCCGTGCTGAGGTAATCACCAAGGACTTAGAGCTCTATCATCAACGATCATGATTATACTTTAAGGATCCGAAGGGCCATCTGAAGAGTTCACCCCTATCCCCGAAGAGCTCAAAGAAGATATCCAAGATGACCCAATGGAACAAGATGCTCCACAACAAACTGATGATGAATGAAAACAAAAGATGATGGCCAAATTGAAGAAAATGGAGAAAAAGCAATCAAGGAGATATAAGAAGATGAGAAAGGAAGTGAAGGAAATCAAAGGCATGCTTAAGGAGTTCATTGAAACAGTCTTTGAGCAAGCATCATCATCTTAGGAACCATCACCTTCGGGCTCTCCTCTATAAGGGCAGTAAACTCTTTTCCCTAGTTTTAGTTTTTATTTTTATTTTTATTTTTGTTTTTAGTTTTTTATTTTCTTTACATACATTACATGTTTATAATAGTGCTTGTGAGTTTTATGTTCTATTTTTAGGTTGTGTTTGTGCATTATATATATTATATATGTTTTTCATTTAGGTATCCTACACACATTGAGGATAATGTGCGATTCAAGTGTGGGGGTGGGGGGGGGGATCATTTTGCATCATTTGCATTTTTAGTATATTACGTGTATATTTTAGGTATATCATGCATCATGTTCATTTGTGTAAATTTGACCCTAAATTTTTGAAATTTTGATACTTGACACTTGAATTTTTGCACGACTATCTTAGTGATGAATTTTGTGTATGTTTGTGGTTTTGTTGAGCATATGTGTTCAATCATCTTTTAATAGTTAGTTTAATCTCTTTTAAACTTGATTAACATTTTGAGTTGGGAAATTTTTTATCTTTTAATTTACTTAATGCATGTTGTTGCTTGCATTGATAATGATTTTGAATTGTTGTTTTGGGAATTAGTGTTGTGAATGAATTAAACTCCTCTTTAGGGTAATTTTTAGTTGTATGCAAAAGGAATTGTAAAAACACTCTTTTCCATTTCCAAAGAAAAAGAAAGAAAAGAAAAGAAAAGGAATAAAATGTGCTTAGGAACTTGAATTCCATATACTCCAATGCCCTTGCACAAGAGTATGAGTATTCAAAGAACCCTCTCGAGGTGTTCACATTATGTAGTTTGGTGCATGAGTACTAATTATACTTTATAAATTTTACAAATATTTTATGTTAACTAATTTATATTTACCTACAATAAATTTTTAGGCACTATCATTTATTCAATGAATTTGGATTTATATTAAATGAACAAACTATAAAAATGTAATTTTTACTATCAAATAATAAATTATTTTAATATATTAAATAATGCAGAATTTGAGTCTAACTCTAACTCTCATCCTTTTCTTCTTCTTTTTTTTTAAAAAATATATATTACAAATTTAAAAGAATGATAAAAGTTTCTGTGAACAATACACAAGAGAAAACAAATAAATGTGTTAGTGATATACAAAAAAGGCAAACGATAGATACATTATTATTTAAAAGTTGATTTTACGTATAAAATATGAAAATAAAAAAATTACATCAAATAAAATTATTAATATAAAGTTAAAAATATTAATAAGTTCATGAAGGTCAATAAAGTGTTCAACAAAAAAAAAATAACTTATATATACCGAATTCAAAATTTTTATTGATTGACTTTTAAATGAAAAGAACTAAAATAGGTCAAAAGAAGTATGCAAAGTAAAGAATTAGTTACTACAGAATGTGTGTGTGTGTATATATATATACACACCAGTAATTAATCATTGTATATATAGATTTATAATATATATAAATGGCTATAATTAAATGAATATTAATCAAATAGTTTCAATTTCATTTGTAAAAATACACAACACATATATAGTCTGAAGGACTCATTAATTAAAAGAATAATATTGCATCATAATTGAGACTAATATTAAATTGGATCATTAAATCATATTTAATTTAAATTTGTTTAGAATAATATATAATAAAAAATATAAAATTGAAAGAAATATAAAAAAATATAGATACCGTAGTACATTTCACCCACCATTGTGATGAATAGAGAAGCTAATGTATATTTGTATATTGAATCAGTACAATTGACGTTTACAAGCTTGAGAATAAATAATGGTACAATACCGTAGATAACTATGGAATAACAAGTAAAACAATAAAAGAGAATAAAGTGGAAATAATGATAAGTGTTACAGAGTTTATGATCAAGTAGAATACTAGCTAACACCCCCTGGCACGCCCTTACTCGAATGGAGAGGAAGACGCTGACAGAGGTCAGCAAATCGAGTGCGAGTAAGGGCTTGGTAAACAAGTTAGCGAGCTGTTCTGAAGTAGGAAGAAATCAAACTACAATGGTGCCATTAGACATTAACTCGCGAATAAAATGATAGACACTAACTCAATGTGTTTTGTCCGGTCATGAAACACATGGTTGGAAGAGAGGTAGATAGCACCCATGTTGTCGCAAAGAAGTGAACAATATGAGGGAACAAAACCAAGTTCTTGTAAAAGAGAACGGAACCATAGAAATTCTGAAGTAGCATTGGCCAAGGACTTATATTCACTTTCAGTAGAGATTCTGAATTAAACGCCTGTATTCAAATGCCTGTATTCACTATCATTCTATATGAGATCCCCAAATTGTTTTGAAAGTTTAGGCGATAAAGCCATAGGTGTCTTGCAAGGATTGCATGATTGTAAACCAACTTAATATATAAGGTCAAGAGCATACTGATATTGAGAGAGCACAAGACCATTAGGCGTGTAAGAGACTTCAATGCCAAGGAAATAGTAAAGATTCCCAAGATCTCGGACAAGAAATTCTTGAATAAGTTTAGGGGATGATCCAGTTATGACTATGTTATCCACATATATAAGAATATACAAGTAATGAGCAGCGATGCGACATAGGAAGAGAGAAGAATCCGCCTTGGATTGTTGGAAGTGATATTGCCGAAGCAAAGTAACAAGACGAGAGAACCATTCTCTTAGTGATTGCTTAAGCCCATAAAGAGAACGATTGAGTTTGTAAACAAAACCCGGACGGCTTGCATCAACAAAGCCTGTGGGTTGATCCATATAAATGGTTTTCTTAAAGATGGCCATATAGAAAGGCATTTGAAATGTCAATTTGCTTGATATCCCATCGGTGCATAGTAGCAAAAGCAAGGACTGTGCAGATTGTTATTGCTTTGAAAACTAGACTAAAAGTTTCCTTGTAATCAACACCAGCTTGTTGAGTGAAGCCCTTGGCAATAAGGCGTGCTTTGAATCTATCAATAGACCCGTCAGGTTTCCGCTTAATTCTGTAAATCCACTTATTAGCAATGATGTTAGTATTTGGTGGTTTAGGAACCAAGTCCCAGGTATTAGTAGACAATAATACATTTATCTCTTCAGACATAGCTTTTTGCCATTCAGAATACTTACTAGCTTGATGGAATGTGTGAGGTCCATGCTCAAGATAGTTGGTAGTTTTGGTGGAAAGGTGAGAGGTGCATTTTGTCATAATGGAGGGACATAGTGTCATAAGGTGTGTCCGAGGAGGTTTAGGTTAATGTGGCACTAGCAAAGAATTAAAATTGGTGAGGTCAACAATAAGTTGTAGACCAAGAGAAGAAGTAGAAGAAATAGGTGGTGATCAGGTAAGGATGGGCGTAACTGAACGTCGACCTGGAGAGGATGACATGAAATCGGGAATCGGTGAGGATAAGGGTTGAGATAAGAAAGGAGAGAGAGACATACCTGAGTGAGATGGAATTATAGAAGAGGAAGGAGTCCACTTGATGTAGGAACAAGAGGTGAAGACACCTGTAGACACCCAATTTCGGGATAGCCGAGCATTGATGCGACAGAGAACTCCGATGATGAGAAAATTAAAAATGAGTCTCGGGATGTTTGAGTTTGAAATCTCAAAGAGACTTGATTGTGTTTCTAAAGTATGTTTAAGGACGCAATTGAAAGGTTTTGGTTTTTAGAGGGACCTTTTTGTAATTAAATGTTAAAAAAATAGAAAATCGGAATAATGGATTTCCGATCGGAATTCTAGATTTTCGATCGGAATTCTAGATTTCCGATCGGAATTCCAGATTGCCGATCGGTAATCTGGACTTCGGGTCAGGATTTTAACACGTTGTTTTCGAATTTTTCAGTGTTTTAACACACGTAAAACTCAGTATCTCAGCTCTGATTGGTTCAGTGATGAGATAATGAAGTCTGCAGGTGATTAATTCTTCATTAATCACTGAAGTTATCAGCAAGAAAGAGTCCCTCACAGAAGGAACTCAATCTCCTGAATGCAGTAGAGTCCAACGTGACTCTACTAGGGTTTTGAAAGTTCTTTATAAAGACCAACGCTGAGTTTGCTTAAGGAGAGGATTTTCTTGGAGGAGGATTTTTCTTAAAGCTGAAGATGAGATCCAGAGCTGAAAGTTTGAGGTTTTCTGCAAAATAAAATCAAAAGCTTTTTACTTCTTCTTCTTCTAAAGTTTTCTGCGAAAAGAATTTAAACACACACAAGCACAAGAGTTCTTTAACTAATCTGAAGAGACACAGTCGCCTTCAAAGAGATAATCACAGCTCAACATTCTAGACGAATTCCAGTAATTAAACAGTGCAAATCACCTATACTCTGAGGAGCCATCAATACACCATCAATACTGCATCAGTGTTTGATTCTTTTTTACTTGTTTATCTTGTTTTGTTTATTTCTTTTTTCTTTTTTCTTCTTCTTCTTCTTTCTTTTTACGATTGGTTTATATATACTAATCATTTTGTTGTTTTTTTTTTGTTTGTTTCAAATGGAGGGAGTGACTTAAAAAACACGAATATGAATTTCAAGAGATCGTGGACATGATCTTCATGATTCATTAGTTTTAGGGTTTTTCTTGTTATTTTCTTTGTTTTATTATATTTTCATTATTTTATCATTGTTTATTTTTATTATTTTTTTAGATCTTTGTAATAGCCCCAATAGTGGGATATTAATAAAAATTATGTGTGGATGTGTGTTTAATTAATTGATTAGTAAATTAGGTTTTATTTGGTAAAAGTTAATAAAATCAATGGTGGCTTTAGTTAATTTTAGGTTACATGCAAATTAAATAGGTTTAGAAATAACTTTGCTTTTTTATGTTTTTTATGATTTTAATCTATTTTTTTTGAATGTTTATTTTCTTTTATGTTTTTTATGTTTTTAGATCTATTTTTATGTTTGAGTTTATGTTTTTTAGTGTTTTTTACATTTAAGCTCATAAATTAGGGTTTTTAGGTTAATTATTAGTCTCACTCTTAATAATTAGGGTTTTTTTAAGATTAACCAATTAATTTGATTTTAGGTTCATAATTAACTTAGCTTTTAAAATTAATTTAGGCCCACCTAGTTAAATTAGACATAGGCCCGTTTTTAGTTAATAAAATCCATTTAGAATTTAGCCCATTAATTAAAGCATTTTCATAACTTGTAAACCTAGGCCCGCTTTTAGAATTAAAATAAATAAACTTAGAGTCATTTAAATAAAATGGATTAGGAATTAGGCCCATTAGTTTTCTAGGCTCATTCATTAATAAAACATGTAAACTTAGCCCGTTTAATTAAAACTTATAGATTAGACTAACATAGGGATTATAAGCTTGATGATACATTGTTTATATGCTATTTCATGATTAGTTTGCCTTTGGGATTTATGGATGTTTAAATTGGGTTTTTATGAAATTGCATGTAAATAGAGGATGAAATAATAATTAACAAAATAATTCTAAAAGAACACGAGACTAAGAGAAGTTAGTATTCCGAATCCAGAATTTCTTGGTTGTGGTGCTAGCTTTCTTTTTAGAGAATCGAGTACCACCTCCGATTTTGTCCTAGTTATTACCCTGGGTGGCGACTCCATCATCTCCACACTATGTCTTTGTGATATAGTTATGTGTTCCCTAAAGCCCTGAGCTTAAACAATGTCGCGGTTGTAAGAAACTTGGGTGCGCGCTAAACCCCGCCGTCTACAGAAGCCTAATGTATGCTATATTGTGTACTAGGCTAGATATTGCTTATACTATTAGTGTGACTAGTAGGTTTAAATCCAACCCAGGCTTGGATCATTGGGTGGCAGTTAATCCTATCCTTAAGTAGTTGAGAATGACTAAAGATTTAATACTCTTGACTTATGGAGGAGGTGACTTACTGCTTATAGGTTTCATAAATTCTAACTTGTAGTCAGGTGTGGATGATAGAAAGTCTATCTCTAGGTTTGTCTTCACCTGTAATAGAGGTACAGTGAGCTGGAAGAGTTCTAAGAAAATATCACTTCTTATTCCACTATAGAGGCCAAGTATATAGCTACATCTGATAGTGCTAAATAAATTATTTAGATTCAAAAGTTTTTCACTGAACTAGGAGTTATTCCTTTCATTGAGTCGGTAGTTCCTCTCTTATACCACAACAATGGAGTCATTGCTTTGGCAAATGAACTGAGGTCTCACCAGAAGACCAAATATATAAAAAGGTACTTTCATATTATCATAGAACTTATTGAGAAGGGCGATGTGCTCGTGCAAAAGGTAGCTTCAGCTAATAATATGGTTGATCCACTGACTAATGCGCTCACCTAACTATAATTGAACCGTCATCTTGAGAAGATGGGTCTTAGATATTGTATTGAATAGCTCTAGTGCAAGTAGGAAATCGTTAGCATAGATGTGCCCTAGTGTCATTCTTGTAATATAAATGACATTATACCATTATCCTTATGGCAATAAAATATTTAAATGAGTTTATTATCAAGAGTTGATAATATGAGTGACAAATTCATTTAGTACATATGCTATAAAATGTTCATAATTGCTGGATTAATATATGGGTAGTATTAGTGCGTAGACTATCACCTCTGTCATAATTTGAAGGCTAGATACTATCTTAGAAAATCTTTTATTAAAGCCACAAAAGGATTTGATCCAAGCTACTTCTGGAGTAACATAATGGAGGCAAAAAAAAAATGTTACATAAAGGGCTTGAGTGGAGGGTGGGAGATGGTGAGAGTATTTGAATCTGGCATGATAGGTGGTTACTAAAACAATCTAATTTTAGAGCCTCACCATGACCTTGACAATAAATTGAGCATGTTGATGCATGAGAGCCGAACTAGTTGGAATTAGGAATTGGTGGAAGACTTATTCCCTCCCTCTGAGGCTAGATAGATTTTGGCTATCCCTTTGTGTTAGGGCACCCTACAAATTCTCTAGTCTGCCAAGTTTCGAAGACAGGTTTTTATTCGGTAAAGACTGCATACCACCTTGCATGCACTATAGAGCCTTATCTTTTGGAGGTTGGTCCTTCTTCATCTCGGCCACTTGATCGGAAATGGTTGTGGAAGTTACTGATTCCACCATTGATCAATTTTCATTTTGTTTAGATATAGTTGAATACACTTAATATGATTCATGCCCTTCCTTAGTTTTACAAATAGTTATGACTGATATGAGCTCTTCTTGAATGAAGTTCATTTTTATTTTCTCAAAAAAAGAAGGTGATGATAGATCTTTAAAAAAATGACTAACATTCAAAGTACAAGAGACAATCAGGTTTGAGTCTTATGTATGGAGAAAACAAATGTTAATTAGGAGAGTTTTGCCCTTTATGGGTCCATCCGGCTCGATTCCAGAATAGTCGGAATTCTTATAACTTCTGCATACCGAGGCATCAAATGAAAAAAAAAAAAGTACAAGAGACATTTAGGTCTTTCCTTTCTATTTTTCTAAAACTTCTAAACATATAACCAACTAAGAAATAACATTTCTTCTTTTTCCTTTTAGTTTCCACTGAAAAAGAAAAATTTCAATTGGAGCTTGAAAGGTAAGTAAAGCTGCAATGTATTCAGTCATGAACTAGCAAGAATGTGTAGTTATATGTGTGTTACACAGGTAATTGTTCCTTAGCATCTATAGAAATGACTTGCTTCAACTCTGAACATTCTTTGTCAACTTGGGTTGTCATGCAAATTTTCTCATTCATTTTCTCTTCTTTGTTTTTCCCCCATAGAACACTGTAGAGACCAACAACCAGCAAGAGCCCACCCAGAAGACTGCAACAAAAAAGTAAATTAATTAATTAATTAACAAAAATAAAACATTTTCAAACCAGGCGTTCCCTGATCCAAATAGAAACAAACGTAATAACTAGAATTGTGGAAGTAAAGAAACAAGAGGTGAGGCATAATAGTTAATTATTAATTTGAATTTTGTGAAAAAGTAGCAATTGAGTACCTTCCCAAACTAATGATCTCGCATAGAAGAATTGCAGAACAGAACATTGTAAAGATCAAATTTAATGGCGTGGACATGGCCAAGAAAACTGGCCCTTTCTTCTCTATAATCCAGGCTTGTGTGTAAAATGTCACACCTGTGACCATAATTCCCTGGCGAAAAAAAAAACTTATATCGAATTAGTTGATATATTTATTAATTTTCTATACTTGAATAGTGAAATGGTAAAAATTTCTTTTAGATTAATATAAAAAATTAAGAATTCAATTTATAAAGTGGTAAAATTCCCTTACAATCTTAAATAATAAATCTACTAACTTATATATATATATATATATAGCTTGATGCTGAAGAGATTATGTTTATATAGGAGCTAACGAAAGATAGCTACTTTCAAAAAAAAAAAAAAACGAAAGATAGCTTACACAGTAAAGTACAGCCAGAAGTCTGACATTCCAACCTAGCATCCACTCATGAGGATCTCTTACTAAAGCAATGGCAATGACAAATGACTGAATTGAGCTTAGAAAGCACTGAAGAGCGGTAAACAGAAGCTTTGATGGGTAGCTCTTCAAAACACCTACCTGAACAAAATCAATTCTTAATTTAATTATTGAACAAAAGGTTATACCATACTTGTCATTACCAAATAAACCTTGAGGCTATAATTATTTATATAAATAACTTACTTAGATGCATAACACCATATATATAAACAAAGTTAATGAAAATAATATATATACTTTTACATATTAAAATCAAATATTTTTATATTATATAAAACAATGACCAGATGCAAATGAGTTTTTTTTTTTTTTTTTTTAGCAATAAAAATTGAGCCGCATAAATAAAAACATGTGCGCATACAGAGTGGGAGATGTATAAAAGTTTAGGACCGTACCTGTAACACAAGCCACAAGCCCCAACAAGTATTGGATGTCAGCATGAGAAAGCAACCTTTTACCCATGTTCTTCCAGAAGAAACATGTCCTTGAACTTCTTGGCTGTTAGGACCTCCAAAAAGATGATGGTGGCACAATTGTTTGAAATGAGGACCCTTGAAAAATGCTAGAGTTGCTGCACCACCGACGCATGCTACTATGCCTATTAGCTTCGCAATACCTGATGATGTCCTCAACTTCAACACCTCCATTCTGTAGCCAAACCAGGTTCAGAAATGTTATCACATAAAATTTTTGTACAGTATTACATTCTATTTGTGTCACTTTAACCTTTACCAGCAGGGCATCTGTTATCTCAGTGGCAACACGCTAAACGGAACCATAGTACCTTGGAGAGTGATTCGCTGAATGGAACAGAGGGTGATATTAAGTGGACAAAACCTCCTTCTGGTTGGATTAAAGTAAACGTGGATGCTGCTATTTTTTCTGTGTCTAATAGAACAGGTTATGGTGGTGTTCTGCGGGATCATGAAGGTAACTTTCTGGCTGCTATTCAGAATAGTTTTGTGGGTTGTTTATCTCCTAGAGAAGCTGAAATAGTGGGTTTTAGGGAGGTTTTAAGTTGGTTAAA
>CATIWK010039533.1:0-14519 GCA_949634005.1 Mallotus japonicus | reverse complement strand
ACAACTGTGAGTTATTATTATGTATATGCATGTCATGTAGAAATTCCTTACCCAGCATCCATATATTTGTGTTAATGTGAATAAATATGTCATGCTGCATTAAGCTTTTATTTGTTATTTATCTTCATGGTGATTACTATTATATATATTTAATTAAAAATATATAATGTGAATATTGTGTTCTTGACTTGGATGTTGTTTTTATGATTGATATGAATTGTTATTGTGATGTGATGTTTTTGGAGGATAGCAGTAGAACATGCTACCTAGTGCGCTACACTAGGACTGTTGCGCAACAGTATGCTAGATGTTAGGTTATAATATTTTGATTAATATGAAATTCTATTTTTTGAGATATGATTAAATGATTTATTGAGATTTGTGGTTTGAGAAAGGTAGCCAGACTGTGGGAGCTCGATTGACATAGTGTCTCGGGGCTAGTCGTGGCGGTAGTGGAACTGCTGTAGCTCGATTGACTTAGTCTCAAGGCTGGTCCACTACCAAATTGGAAAAGAGAAATATTATTTGGATTCAAGTGGGCCTAATGGCTAGAGAGGTTCTAAGATTGAGATTCTATGATTGAGGTTACGAAATTCTTAGGGTTCTGTTCCGATCCTCCACTTGTTTTTATATGCTCTACTTGTCTTCACTTATGTTCTGTTTGTATGGAAATGCAGTTGAGCATTTGTATGAATGCGTGTGTCAATTAAATAAATATAAATAATTATTATTATGATGATGCTTGCGTGATTGTACCCTTAATAATAATTCACTCAGTGAGGCCTAACCCCCCCTCAATTATTTTTCAGGGTTTTTCTCTTCAGGCCTCTCATAGTAGTTTTCTTCACTGAATCCTTTCTTCACTGAATCCTTTCTTCACCGGATACTTTCTTCATCGGATACTTTCTTCACCAGCTGACTTATGTAAATTTTGATATAACCTTTCTTGTATTTTCTTAGCCGCTGCAGTAATAGTTTAACTTGTTGTAGTACTTGATGTTGTTTTAGACTGAAGTTCTATATTTGAATAATTATTTGAGAATATTTATTATATTATGATTTGGAGATTTCTTTATGTTATTTAAAGTTTTAATTCTAAGGTGTTTTTATGGTTGTATTGTTGTAAATTTTTATTTTAAGGCTTGCTACGGGTTCCGGTTTCGTGTGAATTCCCGTTCCCTAGCGTCGATCATGACTCTCGGATATGGGTCGTGACATACAAACATGTACCAGTGGAAGGTAACTCAGTCTTTTGTGGCTTGGGTTCCTTTTCTAGAGACTGTTTGAGTTGTTCTAAATATTTTTTCTGCACATCAGGATCATTGATGTGTTGAATAACATCTAGAATTAGGGTATGTTCTCTAGTAAGCATATTTAAATGCTTTTCATCAGAATTGGAGTCTGGCTCAGAGTCAGAAGAGGAAGTGGTTCCTATGTTATCTATTTGAGGATATCCTTTATCGGAGGAATTCCTAGGGCTGGTTTCAGACTCAGAAGTTTCTACTAGTAAAGCTAAAAGCTTTCCTAGGGTTTCATCTTCTAAGCTTTCCTGAAGTTTTTTTAAAACTTTACAGTATTTGGAAATATGTCTTTTCTTGCCACATTTATAACAAGTGACATCTTTCAAATCGGTCTTTTTGGGTTTGGAGTCTTTATTTTTCTTGGAATTCTTTCTATGAGGCTTTATATAGTATGATTCTTTAGAAGTCTTTTTCTTGTGAAACTTTCTGGATTTAGAAAATTTCTTAGAGGAAGACTTCTTACTACAATCTCCTCTACAAGCTCTTTCTGGGGTATAACTATAGTCAAACTGTTTACAGAAAGATCCTAATCAAACTGTTTACAGAAGGATCCTAACTCTGTTTTGGACTTCTTTAACTCCCACTTTAGATGCTTTTGGAGTTTTAGGTCCTGACAGATTTTAAGGCCTTCTTTATGTGTGGTGCTGATCAACTCACCATAGGTAAGCTGGTCATAAGGTATAATGTGAGTGCCAAAGGACTGTCTAATGGTGTTTCTGACTCTTTCGCCTAAGAGGGTCGGAAGACCTGCAAGGAACTTTTCTTTCCAGAAAGGCTGGTTATAATCTTCCCTAAGCATGACTCTAGTGAGAAATGTTGACCTATACCATTGGAAGTCATTAAGCTTTTTGCACCTTAGGTTGGATAACAAGTCAACATTTTTATATTTTAAATGGGAGGAATCTCCTATGAAATGTAATGCTATAGTTAAGATCAGAGTGGACACTGCATCCTAGGTGGTATTTCCTAAAGGATCTAAGATGGGTAGACCTTCTTCATCCTTTTGGATGGCATACAGGATATTTGTTTGCTGTTGGATTGTGAGATGGTAATCCTCCTTCCCTTTCTACTGAGAAACCTATAAAGTCTTGATTTGATATTTTCAGCTAAGAACAAAGTAAAGATGACTCCACTAAAGCTTTAGAGATTCAACAATGGGTTGAATCTATCTCCAAAACCCCGGAACTTCTTAAAGCTATTCAGGCTACTCTGAAGCCTCCAGCTTCTGAGCCTCCAAGCATTCTGGACCTTCCTGGTCCCTCAGGTAAAGCTTCTCAACTGATTTCTAAAACAAAGAAAGGAGAATCTTCTTTTTCTAAAACCCTTTTTCAAAGTGATTTAAATCCTGTGTCTACTCAAGGTAGTTCACAGATTGTTCTATCATAATCTAAAGTTAAAGGCTTTGAATTTCTAACAAAAACCACTTTTTAGAACATCTTAACAGTTGAAGATGGTTTTCATAATAAAGATCCTTTCTTTACTCTGCAAAATCATTTTCCAAAAAACTGGTTTTTTAAGTCTTGGGATCTTTCCAAACCCCAAGAATTCTATCAAACTATTTTGGAATTTACTGGTTCCACAGAATTCAAGCACTTCTACCATAAAGGCTCCCTTGACCCTTCGTACTCTACTTGTAAAATCCTTAAAGTCATTCATCCTAAAGATTGGAGTCAAGAACTCTTTAAACCTATATATATATATATATATATATATATATATATATATATATATATATAATATTATAAACAATAGCAAAATTTTAGACGCAATTATATTTTCATAAATTTTGCAAAAAATTTAAATATTCTTATATTCCTAATTAATATTTTTAGCATAACAAAATTCTTTCTCTTTTTTCTCCATTTTATATTTTTTCTTGATCACTATTAAAAAAAATTTAGATAAAACTGTTGAAGTTAAAAAGCGAATTTCAAAAAAAAAAAAAATTATTTAGTAAAAAATTAAAAATTTATGAATACGTTTAGAAATTAATGTTTGAAAATATTTGAAAGTATTTTTTATTTTTTATTTTATCTTTTAAGAATAAAAGAATAAAAATCATAATAAATGTCAAATTTATTCAACATGAATCTAAGAATAATTTTTAAAAATATAATTAGTTCTTAAAAATAAAATTGGATAGAATTGAGTAAATAGTAAAACTAAAAGAGCAAATTAAAATTATTTCAAAAGTATAATTTTAATTAATAATTGGCACAAATTTTAAAATAGAACTTATTTTTCCTTTTACATAATGTAGAACTCCATTAGAATTAATTTTAGTTACTTTATTTTTTATTTATATACATTTAGTAACATAATGTATATGATAAATGCATGAATAGTGTTTACAATTTTTTTAATTTTCTAATTTTGGTATTTAACTGTTTTTTTTTTTACAATCAAATGTTTGAATTGATAAAAAAAAATTAAAATGGTATCTCTAGCAAATTTCACAAGTTGAAATGTTTATATGGTAAATTATAAACATAATGTCCCCCACGAGTAGCCCAAGTGGTAAAAGGTGTGGACATCCGGTTGTAGAAATCATGGTTCGAACCTGGCTCTCTCCCTGGTGGTGTTGGGAATTAACCACCACATTTAAGGAAAAAAAGGGAAATTGATCTTATCTATCATCAACTTTAAACCAATTATCAATCTAATCCTACTTTCAAAGTCATTTCAATTTGGCCCTCTAACTTTTCGATTTGTGCCAATTCTATCCAAATGACAATGGGCATAAGGTAGAGTTGAGGTAGCATTCCTACGTGGCTTAAGAGCTTCTGACATGGCAAAAAGCGTCTTACGTGGCCATCTCACCTGATCGATTATATCCTCAACTTTTCGAGTTGTGTCAAATTTATCCAGACGACAAATAAATTTTGAGATTTTTTAAAATCATGTTCATAATTGTTTAATTATGCATAAAAAAATTATTTAGTTATAATTGAAAAAATAAAATTAATTGGCTCAATTTAGTTTTTAGTGTTGAATTATGATAATAAATTATTTTCTTTTAAAAATAAAACAAAATTAAAAATTAATTTGAATTTTAATATTGTAAATATTTTTTAAGGATTAAATATAAAAATAAATAAAAATAAAAAGGGCATTTTGAGGTGCAAAGTTCGAATTCTATCGTCGTCAATTTAAAGGGAAATGACTGACCCCATTATACAGTCCATCAATATTTAGGTCATATAACTTTTCTATTAAAAACAATTAAAGTTCACTTTAAACATCAAAAATTATATCAAGAAACACACGTTATGCCTAGATAATTTAAGAGCTATTAGTAGATTTATTTCATTTTAAGGTAAAAAATAAATTACTTTTCAATTTGTGGTTATTTTAACACAAATATTCAATTTGTGGTGATTTAGTAAAAAAAAATTTCGACATTCAAATGGTGAAATAAAAAATAATAAACTTTTTTTTATCTCATTTCTCCCAAAAAAAAAAGAAAAAAAAAATGGCTGTCACATAGACATCTTGCCATTTTCAATGGCTATAAAGTCATTTTGAGATTGTAAATGGCGGAAGGCCTCTCTTTTTTTTTTTTAATTACTAAAGATTCCTTTATTTTTATTTATTTTTATATTTAATCCTTAAAAAATATTTACAATATTAAAATTCAAATTAATTTTTTATTTTATTTTATTTTTAAAAGAAAATAATTTATTATCATAATTCAACACTAAAAACTAAATTAATTCAATTAATGTTAATTTTTTAATTATAGCTAAATAGTCTTTATATGCATAATTAAACAATTATGAACATAATTTTAAAAAATTTCAAAATTTATTTGTCGTCTGGATAGATTTGACACAACTCGAAAAGTTGAGGATAGAATTGATCATATGAGATTGCCACGTAAGACGCTTTTTGCCATGTCAGATGCTCTCAAGCCACGTAGGAATGCCACTTCAGCTCTGCCTCATGCCCATTGCCGTTTGGATAAAATTGGCACAACTAGAAAAATTAGAGGGCCAAATTGAAACAACTTTGAAAATAGAATTAAATTAAAAATTGGTCCAAAGTTGACGATTGATCAGATCAATTCCCCTTTTAAATATCTATGACTATACTAAATCGAATCAAATCAAGGCTTAGATAAAAATATACAATATTTTTTTGTTAAAACATTTTTTTTACAGAAAAAACTCAATATTAAGTTACCAAAATCGGCCACTCAATGGGAGGGAGAGGAGAACGCAACAAAAAAAAGTTGGGTGTTGATTAGCATTTACTACTGGTTTGGTTTGTATAATTTTTTGAATTAATTTAACATTTGCTTCTTGACACATTGTGGGGAGGAGGAGACACTTTGCTGCCCGGACCGCAGAAAGAAAGTTTTTGTACATTTTTATGTTAAGAGTCGAACACAATAAATTTTTTGTTGTTAACAGTTGTGTACTGTGACGACTGCTAAAGAAGAAAACAATTTGGAAATTGAATTCTTGTTACATCAGAGTAACCGCGTAATTTATCATTTTCTGATCAGTATAAATAGACTACACGTCCATGCAAACACATGGATCAACACAGGCGAAGGCCGCTGAATGATATCCAGGTGGCTTTTTCTCTCAAGTATTGGCCATCGAATGCCATTTGTTAGGTTAAAGGCTGGCGGTGATGAAGTTCAAAGTTAATCCTAATTGGGGCGGTGGTGGTGTAGCTCATATGTTAGAGCGATCGCTTCGCATGCGAGAGGCATGCGGTTCGATTCTCGCACCTTGAATTCCAGCTACAGAAGAAGGCGCAGGAACACCTTTTTTTTTTTTTTTTTTTATTATTATTCTTTTTCTTGAACCACATATGATTTTTGTGAAACAAGAATAAGTTGCTGAATAATAGATGCTGATTTGTAAGAAAATGTAAAAGTCGAGGAAAATTAAGGAACCTAGAAATGAATTAAAGAAGAACTGATCAAGTAATGATCCACCTATCGAACTTCAAAGGTCTAAGAAAGAATATATCTTCTCTACTTGGCCCATGCAACCGCATCTATCTCTGATTGGGCACTTCTATACAGCTCCAGTCTCTTTGCAAGAGAGACACGTCGCTGCATAACTGCTGGATCCTCATTCAACAAAGAAGACAACTGTTTTGTCTGAAACATTAAAGAAAAAAACATATATAGCTACTTAGCACCATTTAAGTTCTCTTTCTTCAGATTGACAGGACGAAAGAATAAAACGGATGGAATACTCACCTCCTTCTTACCCAACTCTGCAAAGAAATAATCGAGTAAACTGCGTTTGGCTTCCCTCACTTGGCAATAGACAACAGATTTCGGAATGGAGTTTCTCAAACTTCCACAAACCATGTTGACGTACGACAAGACATTACTTCCTGTTTGTGGAGAAGAACGTAAAAATCATAATCAGAATCAATAGATTGCGGGCATTGCAGTAGAATGGAGCGTATGTGCACTAAACAAGTTGATGGATTAATTCTGCATTTTGAAATTTCAATAGCCTGTCAAATGTTCTATTTCAATGCGACCACTTTATGGCTACTTACCGATTCGCCTGAGATATGAATCATTATATCTGTCAAAAATTGAATGTGTCGGATTTCCGCCCTTTTCAATATCTTGAGGAAGCTTCCGGAAAAATTCAACAGTCAAGTAACAGCACTCCATATCAACTAGCTGTAAAGTTGCTCTCTTGCTTTCTTCCCTCATTCTATCCAGTGATTCAATAGCAGCATTGCTAACTTCCACTCTCAAAGTGGGATACTGCTTTAGTTCCTATATCCAATAGAAACAGTAGATACCAACAGATGAAAAATCTACAATGCAATAGAAATCAACTTTATACAGACGTCAAAAAAAAAAATGTAAATGAGGATTTAGTTTCCGAACAACATCAGGCAATTTATCATCATGATATATAACCAATGTCAGTCAATGTAGATGCAAAGCAATGTCTTCAGCTATCCCTCCTGAAGATCCCAGATGCATCTTCATTTTATGAATTATCACCAGCCAGATTGAACTTATCAGATAATATCTGAATTTAAGATTTTGCTTACGCTAATTAAAGAAAATGCATGCATATAGGACAGATCAGGATTCTGAGATATAAAATTTAAGGGAAACGGGTACTTGCCACGGTCTCATTGATAGATTTTTGAACCAGATCCTTCAGTAGAGCATGCACCTGAAATCATGATAAAAAGGAAGAGATCAAACTACCTACCTCATACTACATATGTCCACAGTACGTAGCATGCAAGAACAACAGTACCATTGAGAGCCAAGTAATGCATGCTAAGCACAAATTGATAAACTAAACTGGATGAACTTAGCAAAAGATTTATAAAAATTTTGAACTTAGGAAAATATTAATAAGAAGAAGAAAAATTGTAAAGGAGAGAAGTCTACAAAATCAATGCAACAAAAAGTACAGTTATTTCAATCTGGCGTAAAAAGACAAATAAAAGAGATGAGATTAATTAATGCCAATACTTGCAAAAGTGAGAATGCGCCCATACTTGATGCACTTATAGAACACAATACTGTCCAAGCATTAAAAGATCAACTACACACATCATAGCTACATTCCTCTAATACGGATAATATGGCCAAAATATATAATTTTCTGATGGAAATGATCACTAAAAAAAAAAATCAGCACCACAAATACAAATACATACTGCATCCACAGCTGCCTCAGCAGGACCTCTGATTGTTACCAGAGCAGATTCAATAAGACGGCGATAGCCTTGTTCAGGAGCTATTAGATGAGGCTGATATCCATCAGCTTCAGTTATTAACTTTCGTACATTTTCCATGGAAAGTTGTCTATCAAATTGCAACCTCTTCAAAGCAGCTGGCAACTGATTATCAAATACAAGGTAGATTTTATCACCACCAGGACGTCTGCAACCAACAGGCATAAAATTGAAAATACATACGAGATGAATAACATTGATTTCCAGTCAATAGTAAAATTGCACCACAATTGCAAAATACATACATGCCATCAAGATGTTCTTTAAATATTTGATCAAAAGAACGGCAGATTTCCATAATCATGTACAACTTTCCCTGCACTTGGAAAGAAATATACAGGTTACTGATGTTTTTTTCTAATGGAAATTATTACTGTTTATTGATAGCAATGGTGAAAGCGATGTCATAAAGATCATAGCTGGAAGAAAATACCATCCTACTTCCATCAAAGGGGCATTAACTTAATCAAACTGGAAACGAACAGAGGCAAAGAAATCAGAACAATGATATAATTAATGCTCACCCCAGCATCAGTGGCAACAGGCTTTCCCAGACGGCTCAATTCTCCTTCTAGCTCAATAATAGTTTTGTTAATAAGAGACTGAAGACCAGGAATTCGAGACTTGATGACTTGTTCCAAATGCTGAAAATTTAACCACGTTTGGTGCCATGCACGACACGACAGTAGCACCAGCACGATGATATTAGCTTAGTGTTGCACTACCATGGAAACTCACAACAAAATACAATTGTCTCATTTTAAGCATGTTCATCTGTATATGCAACCAAAAAAAAAAAAAACAGATCTTGGGTGTATTTGTGTGAGTACCTACATGCATTCAAGTTTGTATCCCTTATAAGCGTTGATCCAAATTAAATAAACTCTTAGCAACATCACTGAGTACCTTAGATAGCATCTTTCCTAAATGCTCGGATCCCATCCTGTGGGCGAGATGCCGATACTCTGCACTGTTTTGAAAATACTCTCGTTCTCTACGTCGAGCAGCAATCATGTCCACACTTTTGTTGATATCGGCTTGTGAGCGATTAACAACACCGATCCAAGGAAACTGTAATTTATATGATTTTCCTTCCAAGATCTGTGACACCCAAAAAAATTAGGAGCATTGCGATGAAAATGAACAATTCCAAGTCAGTAATGAAGGAGAAAAAGGATAAAAATAAACTCAAGTGAGGACTCATCTGCAGAAACTAAACTATATCCCTCTAATTTAATTAAAATAGTAATGCCCCCTCCTGGAATGGACATGTATCCTCTGTGGCATTGAAAAAGAAGAAAAGCTATAAAAGGAAACATTCTTCATTTATTTGACAAAAAAAAAAAAAACATTCTTCATTTACACATTTTACAACCATCAACCCCACACATTATACACAGTAGTCATGTCCTTTAATAAATGGAAAGGTCAAAATAATAAAAATTCATTATTTAATTAAAGTAATAAAAATTAAAATCTAATATAATACATGAATAATATTATTGATTTGACCTTGGAGAGAATGATTATAAAATTTCTCCATGAAGCCAACATTACTTGAATACATTCTTTCTAAAATACAGTAGTCCACCTGTTCAAGAATAAGTGGTATGTGCAGGCACAAAGAGAAGCCACATAATACTGCTAGCAGCATAGCATGCTTAGAATCTAAATAGAAGAACAAACTCTGAAATAAAAAGTTTTAATCAAATGGCTGAATTCAAAGCAAACTTACATCAACTGCATCAGTACCCTTGTCCATAAGATCAACCTTTGTCAAAACACCAAATGTCCTTTCCCCTAAAATTTGACAAACATATAAAGTTAATATAGATTTAAAAAAATAAAATAAGATTTTTACAATCATTTTCTTGAATGATGATATGGTTAAGCGTTTTTAAAATTGTAGCTTTAAAAACTATTTTGATACAAACGATAAATTTCTTCAATGAATAGTCAGTTTGCCCTAATTTTCAAATCATCGTATTCAGTTCGTAATTTTTGTAGAAAACATGATACTTAGATCTGTTAGATCATGAATATCAATTAACAAATAAGATGCAACTTACAGATTTTTCAGAGAAAAAGCAGTCTGAAGTTTACCTTTGGGGTCGACTTCACGAGATATCTTAATTGCATCTGATGTGGCTAGATCTTGATTAGCAGGGGAAATTGCCAGAATTATACAGTTGGGCTGGAACAATAGGTGAACATACTTGAATAAACTTCTCCCAAAATAAATCAACCAAAGAATCAGAAAACACAGCTACTAAAAGCACATCTTTTGCACACATGAATCTGCTGGAACTGAGGCTCCCTAAACTCATTAACATTCATTGATGTTACTATTTCAAGTGTTTATGATAAAATCATGGTATTCTGATCACTTGACCACCACAGGAATTGAAGATTTTCAGAATTTATATTGCATGCATGAGAGTTTCAAAACAATAATGGATATTACCTTTTCAATATATGATCGAACCATGTTCTCAATGTCCAGCACGATACTCTCCGGCTGACCCTCTATGATACACAATTGACATTCTTGTAATTGATGATAACACAGGAAAATCATATAAACATCAACAAATACAGGTTGAGTGACGGGTAACTCACCAACAGCTACTTTGGTAAGACCAGGAAGATCCACCAACGTCAAATTAACAACTGGAAAATTTGGACAGTCATGAAATACGTCAGAGTACTCAAGAAAAGAAAAGTAATGTCGCAAAACAATTCTTAACACTGAACTGCTGAAAGACAAAAATGATATTTAACACATTTAATTTATCTCAGAAGTGATAAAACAAAATGCACTGTATGACACGAAGTAACAAATGACAAAATGAAAAGAGGATATGTAACAGATGCTGCATCCTTGAATTCTTCACTCATCAAATCAAAGTATTCAAGTGAAAAAAAAAAAAAACTCTATATTCATTACTGGGTTTATAAAATCACCAATTCAGATCGCTATAAAAACGCACACACCATGTAACAGTAAAAAAACCGAGTAATTAGCATCAGTATCTCACCATTAGGAGAAAAGATGCTAAGATGGATTGGAACAGTAGAAATTTGTTTGGTGCGGCCAGTCTCTCTATCAGTCTCATCGGAGATCTCCTGCCTCACAGCAGCTATATGCGAAAAAAGTAAGATTACCAATCGACAAAAGAAGACACATGCCAAATAATTGCAAATATAAAGCCCATCGACGCAACTGCATTAAAAGTAGTTGCCATCATATTTGTGTTGTACCCACCAGGCATTGGGTGATCAGCAAGAATGACAATTATGGTAAAAAAAAAGCAACATGCGTAGAGAAGAGGCACCATACCAAAATCAGTGAATTTCTTTCTTGGAAGGTGCATGAACTCAGCATATTCTCTTCCTTCATCAATCCTCTGCAGCTGCAGGACAAGAGGACGCCGTGTAACAATCCCTGCACCAAAAATTCTTGCACCATTACCATACCAGGGGAGTAGGAAATTTACACAAAATTAATATATATATATATATATAATTTAACATGATAAAATTACCTGCACCGCGAGGTAAAAAGTCCTTTCCAACAATGCTCTCCAGCACTGAAGACTTCCCAGAACTCTGCATATATAACATACAAATTCAAGCAAACACCGCAAAGAAGGAGAAGGATCCTTATTTCTTCACAGATTATATAAAATGATTGAAACAGAAAAAATAAAGCAAGCACGTTTAACAGAATCAGATAATAATATGAATAAATAAAAAGGAGATGGAGAAGGAACCTGGCCACCGACGACAGCAATGGCGGGTAAAGAGTCCCAAAGAGTAGGCAATGAGCTTTCTTCACCGTGATCACCGAGAGCCGTGCAGGCTCTCTGTATCTTGTTCACTAATGATATCAAATTCTCCATAATGTGAATGATTTAAAATATGATCCGAATCGGTGTTTGATGATTTTGGCGGGTACCAGTTGTTTTATAATCAGAGCTGCATAAATGCAAGATTATTATTTTATTTTGCTTTTGCTTTCGTTTTTGTTTGAGGAAGAAAGAGAAACAAAGAAAGTGAAGAACAACAAAGAAATGAAGAGGTTGGCGAACTAACCGAAAAATTTGAAAGAGGCCATGCGTGGAAGTGGAACCTTTCTAACGGATTCTCTGCTTCTCTTTTCTTTTACTGTATTACCCTTCCGTTTGAATCGGGACATTTGCAATTTTCGTCAGTTTTTTTTTTTTAAAACATTATCGTCAGTTTTATTCTCACGGCACAACGACATTTTCTTTGGGAATTCGAAAGTGAATTTATTTTTTTATATCCTTTATTTTTTCTTTATTTTTATCACATTGAATTAAAGTGTATTTTGGTCAAAAAAAATTAAAATGTATTAAATTATTCAATAATTGTTATTAATTGTCTAAATATGAGTACATGTACAATGAGTCTTCTTAATAAAAAAAAATTATTATTAATAAAATAAGATTTACTTTATTTTTAACCATAAACTAATATTTTTTTAAGAAATTATTAATTGAAAATCAAGAGAATACTTATTGATCAAAAGAATAATAAAATCAATAATGTATAATGACAAGGTATCAAAATAAAATTTCTTATGAAATTTATTATTATTATCAACTATTAAAGTTCTTTTAATTCACAACTCAACCATTTGAATACTTCATTTAATGGTTTTATTTACCAAAAATTAATTGAATAGATTGAATAGTAAAATTACCAATTTCAATAAAAAATAAACAGATAAAAAAATCTGTATTTATTTAAAAAAAATAAAATAAAAATAAAAAACCAACGTCAATGAGAAAGGTGATGTATTATATTTCAAAAATAGGAGACTTCAAAAGTAGTGAGACTTTCATCGACTTCTTAAAAATGAGAAATTTTTATTTACACTAAATTCATTATATTTTAAAGTATAATTTATGATATATCAATTAAATATTTGTTGTTGTTCAAAAAAAATCCAATATTTGTTAAAAAAAATATCAATCAAATAATTTATATTTTACCAATAAAAATAAAACAACGTAATATATTTGATATAAGCAAAATTCTTGTGAAAAAAGTCAACACTAGCTTGCCACATGGCAGCTGTGTGAAAGAAAGTCAACCAATATATGCCATCTGGCAAGTATGTGATAGAAAAGTTAACTCTTTTATATCCTCGGGGATTAAAAAATCAATAACTAAAATAAATCCACAAAGCCACCTCTTACTCAGTGCCGTGCCGTGACATGTTGTTTGGGGTAAATAAATGTTAGAATTTAATCATTTAAAAAAAAAAAAAAAAAACTAAATCCACGACCAAAATTTTACATCACATACACTTAAATAAAATTACCTCTATACTTATAATCTCTGAAATATCATATTGTTGTTGATAGATTTTTTTTAAAAAAAAAAACTTAAGAAAGAAAATCTATAAATAAAGATTAAGAGAGAAATAATAGTATTCATTTCCTTTAAAAACATTACTTTCATTATTAAAAAAAATTCTCACCTTGCGTTAAACAAATTATTGGTAGATTTTTATCATTTTTTAGGTTAAAACAGTTTAGTTATCAGTCAGAGTAAAATTTGGGCCTAAACTTAAAGCATTTGCGGGTTTTGCCCTTTTTCGTAATTGGGCTTACTTCCATATTGCTTAAATTAAGCCCATTAGAATTTTTAAATCAAATAATAATATAAATAAATAAATAAAATCCAAGCATATTCCTTGCCAAAAATACGAACAAATGGCATCTTCGTTATAATAAGGCATACCAAGGGTTGTTTCTCCTCCACAAGTTCCTGAAAACTCTTTTAAAATTGAGATAATGAATTCATAAGTCCTATAAGTTGTCAAAATTTTCAATTAAGTCCTAAAAGAATTTTTTTTCAATTGAGTCCTAAAAGCATTAAAAGTGTTTCATGTTAATTCTCTTCCGTTATCTCAAACGGAATCGCTGACGTGGCAATTGGACCCCACCCAATGCACTGACGTGTGCAGCCAACTCATCAATGACAAATAACCTACAAGTCCTAGAAGTTATCAAAAATTTCAAACAAGTTCTAAAATTGTTTCTCTCCTAATTAACATGAAACAAAACCATTCCACAATATCTCTGTTTCAAATATCATGGATCATTATCAACATACATTGAAAAATCTTCCAAAAATTAATGAAAAATCATCAACGTACAATTTTCAACAATCGAAACTATACCAATAAAATCGCTAGGTTTAGCAGTAATTATTACTTGACATTAATTTAACTGCTTAAGTGTGTTATGTAGTCTTGCCCAACACGGTTATACTATTCGTACTACTGTCCAAATTGACCTGCTCGACTATGACTCAATTATCCCCGCAGTTAACGGTTATGCCGGCATTTTTAGGACTTAATTAAAATTTCTGATAACTTATAGGACTTGTATGTTATTTGTCATTGATGAGTTGGCTGCACACATCAGTGCATTGGGTGGG
>CATIWK010039532.1:0-27130 GCA_949634005.1 Mallotus japonicus | reverse complement strand
TTAATTTAATTTAATAAAATTACTCAACTAAATAATAATTAACAATAACATTAAACTTTATTTTCCAAATAATAAAATAAATACTAACACTAAAATTTAATTTAAATTCACAAAATAATAATAATTATAATAATAAAATTTGATTAACACTGCAAATCCCGAAATAAATATTTTATTTTATTTTATAAAATATGGGTCATTATACCTTTGCTATTCTTTTCCACGCACGACTTCAACATCACCTTTTTTTTTTCTCTTATCAGCGCCGCTCTCCATTAGCTCTAGTTTTTCAGCAAATTTGGGCAGCTGTTCTATTACAGCAGCTGACCTTTGGGGGATTTGGAATGGCTTGACGATCGTCCACCAAAGTGAGGTGGGTTGATCTTCATCCAGAATGGTTTTTACTGTTTCTCATTAAAATTCTGTTTTCTTTAAAGAATTTGAGTCGGCCATTAAGCCCTTGGGTTGCCTCAAAAGGATGATAATTGGATCTTGTTCTAAATTTTGGCAAAGAACTTTTTTTTTTTTAATCTGTGGTGGAGAAGAGAAAAAAGGAAAGGGATGATAATTGGATCTTGTTAAGCAGTATTTTCCTTTGTTTAGTTCGGCTTCTTCGGTTAAACAGAGATTGATGGATGCTCTGGATTTTTATTGTTGATGAATATTTTATGGGTTAAGATTTATGAAATTTTCTGATAAATTAGATCAAAATTTTTGTTGTTTCTATTGGAAAATTAAATCTTACAAATTTGTTTGCTACGCTTTTCTTTTTTGATGATTTGAATGAATTCTTATTGATAATAATGGGTGAATATCTTCTGTGTTCCGGTGGTGATATTTTGTGATGGTCAGTAATAATGGTAGTCTCAAGTGATCTAAAAGACGACCAGGTGTTGCAACAAGAATACATATACCTTTGCGTAGCCTAGCTTTCTCCCTATACCTGTTTTCACCACCCATGACATGGCCCGGAACAATCCAATGAAAACGGTGCAACAACTTCTGAAGAATATCATAGACCTGTAAGCATAACCCATACGTTGGTACAAGGACCAATGGAAAAGTTCCATGAGCACGCTCAATTTTAGGAACATGGCTCTACAAAAGATGGATAATTGGGGCTAGATAAGCCACAGTTTTGCCAGTGCCAGTAGTAGCATTAACTTGTGCATGTACTATCGTTGGAGCTTTAAATCCCATTTTCGCTCGAAGCTGGTCGCAGAGAATGAGGTTGAGGCCAAGATTGAAGAAAGAGCATGATGCGAATATTTCAAAATTCTTTTTGCTATTATCTGTTTCTTTTTCATCGCTTTCCGTTTTCATCATCTTCTTCTTCTTTGTACCCATTACAAGTTTCTTTCTTCTTCTTCTTTTGTTGAAGCCTCTCTGCAATTCAATCAAATTTTTTAGTGGCAGTCTCAACACCAGCAATGATTAGTAATTGAGTTTAGTTAATTTAGATTTTTGGATATTTTTAAAATTTAATTTATCATTAAAATATTATTAAAATATTATGAATAAAATTTTCACACTCTTTTCCTAGAGCGTGTAGGACACGAGTAGAAGTTGGATTAAAATTGGGTTTATTAGACCAAAAAATAGAAGTTTTGGATCTATTTATAGAAAAATTTCAAATTCGACTTAGGTGGCCCGAATAGTCAAGTTGAAGGACCTACTTGACCATTTGTCATATTTTTCTATTTTCAATGCATGCAATCTAAACTACCCAACATTCTAGGAAAACCACATTGTTCACCAACATGGAGTAACTTAGCAATGTCACTAGCAGTTGATGATCCTAGATATCGCTCCGTAAAATCTCCACAATAGTGTGACAAAAGCACTTCATACTTTCAATTGTTGTTGACTTGCCAATTTTAACATAATCGTCGGTTGCATCTGCCGGTAGACCATATGCTAACGTCCGAAATACAACTGTTACTTTTATAAAGTTGATAACCCGCGTCTACCAAGGGCTTCAATTCGTTATTGAAAGTAGGAATCATGTTGTTTCACTACATCTACAATTTGTAGGAACATATTTTGAGACATTCAATATTGTCATCAAAATATATCATCACCATATTGTGGATTATCAAAAAAATAATCATTAAACAAATTACGATCTGTGACTTCACAATCCCGACGTATCACAATATGACCTGGAATCGATCCATGATGAGGCACTTGGTGTTGTAGTTGATGTTCATAGTATGCAATAATTATTTTATTTTATATATCATATTATACATTAAATATTATTCTTCTTCTTGTTGTGCAATGAGATTATTCATAATTGTAGCATCATCTTCATTAGAAGATGAAGATGAATATGACTGATATGATGAACCATCAATATCATAATTCATTTTCAAAGTGAGAAGAAGTATGTTTTTGATGCAAGATAAAAAAATACATTCATATGAAATTATTTATAGAACAAAATTGTTAAAAATTACAATTTAGATGTGATTCAATCTGACGGTTGAGATTATGATGAAATCGATCCAACGGTTTCGTGAGAATATTTCAGATAACCTTATCTATAATTATTGATAAGTGTGTGAAGATGATAAGATTGCAATACCATTTAATCCAACGGTTGAGATTATGATGAAATCGATCTGATGGTTAGGTGAGAATAATCCAAGATATACTTATCTATATTTATTGAGAAGTGTGTGAAGGTGATAAGATTGCAGTACCATTTAATCTAACGGTTGAGATTTATCTATATTTATTGAGAAGTTGTTGATAGAGTGGGTGACAAGTACAATAACGAAAGGAATAAGGACTGAGAGGAGCGTAGCAAATGCTCTGTGCAAGCTCGAATTTAAGCTATTGAAAAAGCAGTTAAGAAATTGAATGGGTGCATCAAACAAGTTGAGAATATGCATCCAAGTGGTGCTTCAAGTGAAGATATTGTAAGTATTTATTTTTACATTTATTTTTAATTTTTTAATACCATAGAAAACTTGATATTATCTTTATAATAATCTGTAGTTGCAGTAAGCAAAAATCCTACTAACGCAAGATTTCCAATATAAAAAAGGTTTCAAATTTGATCATGTGTGGCATATTTTGAAAGATTTTAAAAGTTTAAAGATAACAACAACAGTCTAAGACAAGCTTTTCAGTTATAACATTTCAAGGTTCGAATATTCCCCTTTTGAGTCTCCAATACTGGAATCTCCTGAAGAGTTACCATTTTCTATTAATTTAGAAGATCCTAATGTTGGTGGTTCTTCACCCCCCCAATGGAGTAAAAAGAGCCAAACTGAAGAGGAAAATGGCTGAACAAATTTCTAATATCATTAGCATCAAAGAACAAAATGACAAGGTTTTAAAGATATTGGAAAAGTCTAGAGTTTGGACAGGCAGTATCAAATGGAGATGCAAAGCCGATAGTTTGCCTTCCAATAATTTAAAGAAGAAAACAAAATTTTGTACGAGACTTGAATTCTATTTCTGATCCAAGAATCTATGCCATTACTTAAGCTGAACAAGAAAGAATTATTCAAAAAAGCTCGTAACAACAAGAAGTACCACCACTACAGAATGATTTTGGCCAATATTTTCATGATATTGGTGGATCTGGAAGTGATTTACAAGATTATTAAATTATTGTAAGTTTTGTGTGTTATGTTTAATGTTTAATTTTAGTTATCTAATGTTTGTTTTAATGTTTAGTTCTAGAGTTGTAATCTAATGTTTAGTGTTATGTTTGTTATGTTTAATGTTTTAATGTTTAATCTAATGTAGTCTTAATGTTTAATTAAAAAATGTTATTTGTAATGAATGTTGTTTTTAATGCAAAATTATTTAAATTTAATGTATAATATTTTAGTATGTATGTATATATATATATAATTTAGATATATTTTATATTTAAGAAAAATATTTTAAATAAAATAAAATTTTGAACTGAATTGTTAAAAAAAGTATGTTTATATAATGAGAAATTGAACTAAATTGAATATTTTAAAAGTTATTGATATAATTTAAAAAAAAAAGTTATTCACTTGCACAAAAATGGTGCGAGAATTGAGTATGGGTTGGAGGGCAAAAACTCATTTTTTCCCCATTTTGAGTATGGGTTGGAGATGCCCTTAGTGAATAGCACCATTCTTTATAACATCAATTACAAATGTTGATAAGTGATAGAATTTTGCAATGATAGCACACCATCTAATTGGGCATTTTGCGATGTTTGCACTGCAATTCAAAGAAAAATTTATGAGATAGGTAACATACACTCAAATATGCTTAAAAGGGGTTATGGAAAGATCATATAATGATATAATCATTTTTTAAAGAAGCTAGTAATTCGGGAATGGATAAGACTTCAAAGAGACTTCAAATTGGAGTGAAATTAATCATAAAAATAATTTCATTAGTTATTACTAATAAGTTATTCATTTTAGTACTTTTTAAAAAATTTTATATTTTTAAATTTTTTAATTTTTAAAGTATATGTTAAATAATGTGTTGAAATTTTTAGAAAATTTTAAAATATTTGAGAATATTTTATTAATAATAAAGCATTGAATTTCATATTTATTTCTATTATTTATTTTATTAAAATTATTCTAATAATTTTAATAAATTTTTAATTTTTAATCAGAATTATTTAAATATTTTGTGTTAGGGTTTATTTTGTAAGTTTAATAAAGGTTAGGGTTCTATATGTAATTACTCAAATCCAGTCATAACTTGCAAGTCCCACATGTCAGAAAATGGACTCCACTAACAGACACATCAGCTATTCGTTAAAGAAATTTTAACGGAGGGTTAGTTTTGCAAACTTTTGAAATGTTATGGGTAAAATTAAATTATGATGTTATTTGCAAATGGTGTAAAAAGGTTAGGATTTTTTATGTAATTTTTCCTAAAAACAAATTTCTGAAAAAAAGAGAATTTAAATATATTTTAAACAGTAATTACTAAAAGGAATTTGATATTTTTAGTTTTAACAATTTTTTTTTTACGTTTTGTAATTTTAGTTGCAATTTTAACCAATTTAATATGATTATTTTTCAATAATGTGTGCTCCAAGTAACACGAGGCCACATTTAATGATATTATTATTATTATTATTATTATTATTGTTGTTGTTGTTGTTGTTGAAATAATACTAATTAAAATTTTAAATTAAAGATGGATAGAATTTTAAAAAGGATCGAATAATAGTATTACAACATTTAAACTTGAAATTAAAGATGGAATAAGATGGGTTCCAGGTTTTGATCCATTCCAGGAGAAGTCAACATCTACTCAACTTTGGGTTCGTTTCTATAGGTTACTCTGGGAATTATGGGATCCTCAGATCCTTTTTGATATTGCTGTTAAAATTGAAACTCCTTTACGCATTGATAGAGCCACCTTGGAAGGTGATTTCGGCCATTATGCTAGAATTCTAATTGATGTAGATTTGTCTGCCACTCTTCAATATCAAGTCACTCTGGATTGTGAAGGTAATATTCTCGACATTGATGTTTCATATGAAAACTTACCCCCTTTTTGCAGCACTTGTAATTCCATTGGTCATGATCATGGCTCATGTCGATGGAATAAGAAATCATCAGAGATGCCGACTCCCTTTCCTAAAGAGAGGTCCCGTGGTCGTTCTCGTATTAGGAAAGTATGGCATCCAATCCACAGGAGCACTGATGCTGCCCCTACAGCAAATGTTTTTAAGAAATTGCAGACTGATTGTGCTATAGATTCGGCTGATCATGCTGTCAATGCTGATCCTATTTCCAGCATTCCAGAGGCTGATACTGTTCCTTATACAGATGTTGTTGTCGAGAATCAAAAGGATACTCATGGTTTTGGGGTAGCTGAGGTCAACCATACTAATTCAACAATTATTGCTCAGGTCCCGGTTCAGGATACGGGTGCAATTCTTCAGGATGAACTCAATCCTAATATTGCTAAGGAGTTGAATATGGTTTGTAATCAGACTTGGGCTGATCAAGTGGAGCAGGAAGATTTATGGCAGTCAGTTTCAAGTAAAAAGACAAGGCGTAAGCAAGGAGTAGTTGCTAAGCTCACCGGGAATCGTCCAACCACCAGGTCATTTTATCAATCTTCTAAATGAATATATTGTTTTGGAATTGCAGAGGGATGGGTAATGTTGGAACTCAACGTACTCTTTTTAATTTTTGCCAATCTCATAAACTTGACTTTCTTTGTTTAGCGGAGCCTAAGGTTCTATTTTCTAGTATTCATTTTAGCTTTTGGAAATCTTTGGGTTTTAGTTATATTGCGGATAATGGTTTGGATGTCCCATCTCTTTGGGTCCTTGTCTCTTCTTCTATTGGAATTGGAAATGTTTCTATTCTTTCTAGTTCAGACCAACATGTTACTTTCTCCTTTTTAAAAGGAAATATGACCAATTATGTGTCTTGCGTTTATGCTAATGTCTCTTCAGCTAGCAGACGCAGGTTATGGAGTGATTTACAACGGGACTCTTCTTTGTTTTTTGATAACTGGTTTGTGATTGAGGACTTGCTTCGGCGCCCATGAGAAAACTGGATGTCCTCCTTCTTCAAGATCTTGTTTGGATTTTATTTCGGCAGTAAATGTTTGTTCCCTTACTTGTTTGGATACTAAAGGATCCAAATTCACTTGGACTAATAACAGAAAAGGCTCAAATAGAGTGGATATCCATCTTGATCGTGCCTTTGTGAATGATCATTCTATTCGGAATTGGAATCATATTGAATGCTTAGCTTTAGCGCGCCATCATTCAGATCATAATCCTCTTCTTCTTTCTTGTAATCAAGCTCATATGACTGGGGTAAAGCCTTTTCGTTTCCAATCTATGTGGATTCAACATCCTAATTTTTTGGAAGCTATCTCTTCTTTTTGGAATTCTATTCATTTTGAAGGCCATCCTATGTATGTTATTATGAAGAAGCTTAAGCTGTTGAGAACTTTTCTTCGTACCTGGAATAAAGAAATTTTTGGCAATGTGGATCAAGCTATTTCCTTTGCTAAGCAGGAATTACTCCAAGTTCAAACTCAAATTGAAAGCTCAGGTTTTTCTGAGGAGCTTCATAACCGTGAGCTGTTGGCCCATTCTAATTTGAATTTTCATTTAAAGAACAAGGAGTCCCTTCTTAAGGAGCAAAGCCGTATTAAATGGCTTGAGCAAGGTGATAGAAACTCTAAATTTTATCATGCTCTTCTCTCTTGCCGAAATCCCCAGTCTAGTATCTACAGTTTAGAGATTGATGGTCAGATAGTTGATGAGGCTAGTGTTATTGAGCAACATGTCATTGATTATTTTACTAATCTTTTTAAGGCTCCTTCTACTGATCCTAAGGATTATTCAGATGTTTATCATGTCATCCCTCATATGGTCACTTTTTCTCATAATGATTTGCTTTGTAGGGTGCCTACGAATGCTGATATTAAGGCTACTATTTTGGAGATGGACCATAATAGTGCCCCAGGTCCATATGGGTTTTCTGGGCTTTTTTATAAGCATTGCTGGAGTATTGTGAGTTCAGATGTTTGTAATGCTGTTCGCAGTTTTTTTACTTCTGGAAATTTGCTTAGTGGATTTAATTCCAATCATTTATTGTTACTTCCTAAAATTCCAGGTGCTAATTCGGTTGATAACTTTAGACCAATAATTTTGGGTAATTTTCTTTTCAAAATTATTACCAAAATTTTGGCTGATAGATTAGCACTTGTGGCAACTTCTATAATTGCTCCTAATCAATTTGGTTTTATTCAAGGTCGTCACATTGAAGATTGTATTGCAGCAGCTTTAGAAAATATTAATGTGTTGAATTCTAGATGCTTTGGTGTTAATATGGCTATTAAAATTGACATCATGAAAGCTTTTGATTCCATGGACTGGGTTTTCATTGACAAAGTTTTGCATAGTTTTGGTTTCTCAAATCAATTTCAGGAATGGGTTCAAGCTATTTTGCATTCAGCCATAATTTCTGTTCTTGTTAATGGTTCTCCCAAAAGTTATTTTTCCTATTCCAGGGGTGTGTGCCAAGGTGATCCACTTTCTCCTCTTCTCTTTTGTCTTGCTAAAGACTATCTTAATCGCAAGTTTATTCATCTCTGTGATTCCAATTCTTTTCTAGCTATGCATGCTTCTACTAGATCTTCCTGTCCTTCTCATTTATTCTATGCTGATGATATTATGATTTTTGGCCGAGCTACTAAGAACAACATTAGACTTATCTTTTCTACTTTTGACTTCTATGGGAGGATTTCTGGCCAAATTGTAAATTGGAATAAATCAAAAAAAATTTTCGGGCATCATATTCCTTATTCTAGAGTGGATTCTCTTCGTTCTTTGGCAGGTATGAGAATTGGTTCCTTGCCTTTTATTTATCTTGGTGTCCCTCTGTTCATAGGTGCTCCAAAAAAGATTTGCCTTCAACCTTTGGCTGACAAAGTTCTCTCAAAATTTGATAATTGGAAAGGTCATACTTTATCCATGGCTGGTCGGATTGCTCTTGTTAATTCCGTTATTTATGGTTCGTTTCTCCATTCATTCATGATTTACAAATGGCCTTCTTCTTTGTTAAAATGAATTGAGAAAGCCATTAAAAATTTTATTTGGACTGGTTCTATCCATTCCAAGAAATTGGTCACTGTAAAATGGGATGTTTGCTGTTCTCCCAAAGAGGAAGGTGGGCTTGGTCTTAAGAGACTTCATTTGGTTAATTCTGCTATGCTTTTTAAGTTTGCTTGGCGTGTTAACTGTGATGATTCATTTATTTTTCATTTTTTGAGAAATCGTTTTTATAATGCTGTTGGCCTTGCTCGTTCAACTTATATTTTCTCGTCAATATGGTCTTCTCTTCTGTATTGTGACTCGGTGATTAGGAATAATGCTCAATGGTGTGTTGGTTGTCAGTCTACACTAAATTTTTGGAATGAGAATTGGTTGGGTTACTCTATTTCTGATAGACTGGGTATTCCTATTGAGGTTAGAAAGAAGCTTCAAGCTAAAATTTCTGATATTTATTTAAATGGGGTGTGGAGGTTGCCTGAATGTTTTCAGATTGCTTTCCCTGATATTTTCTCCGATATTCATAAGGTAGTGCCCTCTCATTTATCTCGAGATTGCTTTATTTTTCGTCCTTCTACGAATGGTCAATTTTCTTGTAAGCTTGCCTATGACCTTTTTCGAAGTGAGCTTCTTAAGGTAGCTTGGGAAAATCTCTCTGACGTCACTATCTTCCACCTGCCAAATCATTTTTATGTTGGCGTGCAATTTATAATCATCTTCCTATAGATGATTGTCTTGCTCGACGAGGGATCAATATGGCTTCGATTTGTTGCTTTTGTAATGCTGCCATCGAATCTCATGACCATGTCTTGCTTCATTGTCCGTTTGCCTCTGCTGTTTGGACTGCATTAAGTCATTTATTTCAAGTTCCGCTCCGTCTGTCATTCTCTTTTCAAGGTTTTTTTCAACGATGCTGGAATTTTCATTTTTCCTTGCAAGTATTGGCTCTTTGGCGAGTGGGTTTTCTTTCAGCTGTTTCGGCTACATGGAAGGCGAGAAACAAGATCATTTTTCATGATTCCTTCACTCTGGTATCTGCTATTCTTAGGATTATCTGCTGTTCAATCAAAGCTGCTGAGCATTTTAAGGTGGGTTACATGAGCAATTCTCATATGGATTTTTCCATTCTCAGACGTCTCCGTGTTACTTTTATTCCCCTCGGTGCTCCTAAGGTGATTCCGGTGATCTGGTTAAAGCCCCCATCGGGCTGGATTAAAATTAATACGGACGGTGCTGCTAGAGGAGCACCAAGTATAGCAGGAGCGGGCGACATATTCCGCAACCATGATGGTTCAGCGATGGGTTCCTTTGCAGCTCCTTTAGGAATTGCCTACGCCTTTGAAGCTGAGCTCTCTGCGATGATCATTACTGTGGACAAAGCTCAGTTTTTTCATCCCTGGCCGATTTGGATTGAGTGTGATTCCAGTTATGTTATTCATTTACTTCATAACCGAAGTGCTAATGTCCCTTGGAAGATCCGGTCTGATCGGCAGCGCTATCTGAATATTCTCAAGCATATGCAAGTTCATATCAGCCATGTTTTTAGGGAAGGTAATTCGGTGGCTGATAAGCTTTCGGTCTTGGGCATTAATTTGACTTCCATTCAGTGGTGAGACTCTTATCCCTATTGTTGTCATGACCATATATGTAATGATGCTTTAGGCATAAAATGTTTTAGATTCTGCTAGCTCTTGTTCTGTTGTTTTTTTATTTTATTTTATTTTTTGGCTCTATGCCTGGTTTTGTATTCCTTGGTGGATTTGTATTCTTTGTTTTATTATTTAATAAAGTTAGAAATCCTTAAGATGATGTGGGTGCTACTGAGGTGTCAGTCTAGCTGGGATGTCTTGGTGCACTTCTGATTTGGGATTTCTTCTATTTAAAAAAAAAATTAAAGACATAAATAACAATAAAACAATAGTGGCTAGGGTTGAGTATGGGCCGTAGAAGAATTTGAACTGTCCTGAAAATCGAACTAAGAATTTTCAAAATAAAAAAATTTTCACTTATCATTTGACATTTTTCAAAGTGAATTGTCACAAAAAATTTTATTAAGATTTGAAATCTGGAGTTACGTGTTATAACTAAAATTTAATGTCATTTTAATTATTAATTAAATCAAAATAATTTATTTTAAACAATCTATTATTAAGTGTTAACTTAATGTCTAATATTGAGTTTTAAATACAAATTAATTGTTTAAAATAAATCAAATACATTCATCAATTAATCTTTTTATAGTTAATTTTTAATATATATTTAAATCATAAAATAAAATTCAAATTTATAAATAAAATTGTTATAGTAAAATTTGTAGACATTTTGATTTTATATTTTCAAATTATAAAATTATTAAAATACAGATATTGAAATAACACTTAAAAAAAAAAGATAATTTCATTTATAAAAAGATAAAAATATTATTAAATATAATATATTTAATATAATGTAAAAATATTTATATTTCTTTATTATTTGAAAATGCTAGTTTTCTTCAATATAATGAAATTTTTAGATAACAAATAAGTTATGTAAATCACAGAATTTTGGTTTTGTTTCAGATTGTTTTAATTTTTTTTTTTGTTTTGAATATCTGTTCTGAATTATTTGAAAAATTTGGAATGGAAATTTAAAATTTTAATTCGAATTTGGAGAATTTTTTTAAATTCTCTTATTGTTGAATTGGAGTCAAAAAATTTATATTTTCCAAACTGTTTCGATCTGTGCTCAGCTATAGTATCGAAATTCAAGTAAATTGTATTAAAGTGGAGTAGAATGAAAATTAAAAAGCGTAACAAGGTTAAAATTGAAAAAAAAAAAGGGCAAATGCACATTAGTATCAGTCATTGGGCCTCTTGTAAAGTTAAGGATGATTCATTTGATTTTAAAACAAGATGGACGTAAATTCAAAATTTATCAAAATTCAGGGAAGTTCTAATATTTATATTGATTCACATTTATTTAGCCATTTTTTTTTCATTAGTTGGGAGGAAAATTGCTTTTGACCAAATTCAGAATGAAATATATTTCATTTCTTCATGAATAATACTAATGAGACTAGAATTCCTGTGTATATTGCCAAACATAGCATAATTAATGTCAACCTAGGTGGTGGATGAGTGGAGATTGGGAAGAAAAAAAAAAAAAAGCAATCAAGATTTGATAATTTCTAGTTTAAGTTTGATTAGGCTCAATTTTAAAATTTAGTTGATTCAATACCAAAACTTGACTCAAATCAAGTTCGTTTTTCAAACTTCGTATTCGATTCGATCAAACAATTTTTATACTCAAATTTGACACACTTGATAATTATATAAATTTTTAATATTCAAACTCAATTTGGTTTAATAAAAAAAATTGTTAATACTCACAAATTTAATTAGACTTATAAGTCTATCAAATCAAGTGTTATAAAATTCGCTAACCAACTCAAATAGCTCAAATTCAAGTTTGATTCGTAATTGAGTCAATTTTATTATTATTTTTCTTAAAGTCAATCTAATTATTAGTGAATCAATTTTGAATTTCTTCTAATATAATCTCAAATAACTTGCAAAACAGCTTGACTCACTTATAATTCTAAAGTTGATACATATCTCATAAGAAGAAAACAAGAAAGAAGAAAATTATGGGTAAGATAACAAATATCGGCTAGAGCTGGAATTCTTTTTCTATTCATTTTTTTTTAACAATGCAAGTGTTTGTTCTTATTGTAAGGCAACATTTGTTACCTTGCTTTGATCTATATGAATGGTATTCTGTTCAATTGAATAGCAATTGGTGTTAAAGAATCTACAAAAAAATACACATTTTTTGGAGAAAAGATTGTAAATCTGCAGGGCAGCGGACATTGAAGACCATCACAACGCAAAGCAAAATCCTACTGGACTCCAAGAATATCAGCTTTTTCCATTACTGAGAGTCCTGAGTTTCAGCACTAGTTGTTCACGTTCAGCTTCAACCTCTGCACATTTAAGGCTCATGTGGAGGTAGCGTTCGCGCAACTCTGTCAATTCTGTCTCAAAAGATGATGCACTACCCCTGAACTCTTTCCCTGCTTCATTTTCATCTGTCAAGTTCTTGAGAGTATTTGATTGGTCTTTGCATTCTTCCAGCAACAAACTGTAGACAAGCAGCAGGTTGCTGTTAGGGTTGCTTGATAGAATCCAAGGATAAATTTCTAAATAAAGAAAAAATCTTTCAAGAGGGTGCAAGGGAACATATGATACACGATTGAAAATATGGTTTTAATGTTTATCAAAGCAATTCTAAGAAAAAAGTCCACTAGTGACCTCTTAAGCTGCGCTTTATACATGTCATTTGCCTCCAAAGCCTCTGCTAGTTTAGTTTCAAGCTGCTGCATCTTTGACAAAAGATCAATTCCCATAACTTGTGAACTTCCAGCAGCACAATTACTTTTGACATCATCCTGAACCAGAGACAAAAGAGAGCATGCATAATTTAGATCAACCATGATGTCACAGTTCTCCTGTTACAAAAGATAATCTTATTCCCCATCTTATTCTTCTTTTATAGAATTTAATGTGAAATTTAATATATTAGTGAATAATAACAAAATGGACAACCTTAAGAAAGATATTGAGCGTATTATCAATCTTCAATCAAAACATGGCAAGGGAAAATACATGATACAGACCTGAGTGAGCTTCAATTCTTCAGAGCTGGGACTACCAGTGGCATTATAAAGGTGATGACTAGCGTCACTATACCTTTCCGGATCCTGCATTGCTTCAAAAGCTTTAGATACATTAATGCTCCCTTGGTTTGCTTTCTGAAGGTGTCTTATCTTCCTGTGCAGTTCTTTGTTTGTTCTCTTAACATGCGACAACTCATTTTTCAGCTCAGCATCCTGAGCGCCAAGTGCCTCTCTTGCAACTAAGTCCCCTTCTAGCCGCAAAACCTTTTCCTCAAGGGAGACTTTACTACGTTTATAGTGCTCTAATTCAGAAACAGCCCTCTGCATGTCAGCAATCGTCTGTGAAAGTTGCATCTTCTCAGCCTTCATCTCTTCGTAGTCACCAGATAGCATCTGAAGTGAAACCTCAAGTCTTTGATTTTCAAATTGGAACTCATTGAGTGATTTCTGAAGGGCCAAAATCTCATTTTCAAGCAATGATTTTTTCTGCAATTGAACCCTTAGGCCAGAAATTTCTTCTTCTAGTTGCAGCCTCTCATATGCTGAAGCCTTAAGTTCTAACTCATGCCTCCTAACGACAATTTTATGTTTTTCTTCCTTGGATTTCACCTCTTCCAACAATTCCAACAGCTTTTCGTTGTCAGCCATCAGAACTTCCTGGTTTTGTTTGGAAGCTGCAAGCTCATTCTGAAGCATTAACAACTTTGTTTCTGATTCCATCTGGAGGGTATTGAGGTTACTCTCAGATGATTTAAGTTTTTCTTGGACATTTTGTAATGAAGCTTCAAGCATAGCTCTGTCTACACGTAGTCGAGATACTTCAAGTACAGCTGCTGAAGTCGTTGTTTCCTTTTCATCATGAGTTGCAGACATATGTTCCGTAAGATGTGCAACCTCCTTGTGAAGATTCTCAACTTCAACTGCCTTCTCCAGGTGCATCTGATTCAGCAGGCTCTCTACCTTGATGAGTTTTTCATTATATTGTTTGTTATCTTGAAGAAGAACATCTAGTTCTAAACCAAGTGCTTTCTCTTTTGAGGCAATTTCTTCCAATGTCAAAATATATTTGCCCTCAAGAGCTTCAACCTCCTTGAACATGACATTGAAGCCTTTTTGTGATTCCATCAGTTCAGCTTCCAAGAATTCACAATGCTCGTGTAACTTCATTTTTTGTTTCCTTAGCTCCACAATCGATTTCTGAAGCAAACTACACTCATCAATAAGACTTTCAGCTGTGGTTTGCAATTTTAGATTTGCTATTTTCAGATATTCACCCTCTGCTTGAGCTTCTAACCACCGGTTTTTCATTTCCTGCAACTTTTGTTTTCGATCATCCTTTTCTGCTTCCAATCCACTTTCCAATCTTCTTATTTTTTCCTGGAGATTTATAGCACAAGACTCTGAATTCTGCAATTCCATGCGGCTCAATTCCCTCTCACCAGTCAAGTATCTTAATTGCGCTTCCAAGCCACATATTCGTTCTGATAACTGTACATTCTCTTTTTCTAGTTCAGACAAGTGAAGTTCTAGTTCACTTTTGCTGCTTTCTAGCTCTGACACTCTTTCAAGAATCTCATCAGATGAATCCATGCTAATATTAAGTGCCACTGTTTCATTTTGTGAAGCATCTGAGCCAGCTGACATCATACAACTACTATGCACCATAGTTTTATTTTGTGAATTATCCAAGTACATAGATGACATTGTACCTTCTTTCAGCATAGCTTCCATGTTTTCCCCCAGTTGCCTTTTCTCATTTTGAAGATTAGAGATTTGAGTTTCCAACTCTCTTTGGCAACATCTTAGAGCTTCTAACTCTCGTTCCTTCAACAAATTATCAGTCTTAAGTTTGTCTATCTCAGATGTCTTTTCCAAAATCTCCTTACCCAAATCTGTAATTTCAGGTGTAGATTTTATTTGCAGACTCTCCTGTCCCAAACTAGAAGTGCTAAAATTGTTCTCTTTTATATCACAATTTTCAAATTTGTCACCAACCTCATCAACATATGTTCCCATTAATCTGACTTCTGCACTTTGTGCCAGTTGATCGTAGCATGTGGCATCTTTTGCTTCAAACACATCTTTTAGCTGGATGAAAGTATTTAAAATAGCCAGAGCATGTTCTTTTTGACTACAAGAATCTGTAGCATTTGAAATCTGTGTATTGCCGGAGCCATAGTAACATTCAGTGCTTGCAGGGAAATACATAGAACATCGTTGCTTCTTTAAATTGGCAAGACATAATTGAATCTGTTCATGTAACTCAGACAGTGTTTTGGACATTTCAACAGCATCATCCGATTGGGAAATCTTGATCTCTGTAAAGGTGTCAGTGAGATGGCTCTTTGTCTCAGTTTCCTTCCTTTGGTAAGATTCTATCTGTTTCTGTAACTTGGTGATCTCAATTTCCTGCTCTTCTGTTCTGGAATGATATTTACAGAGTTCACTATCAGGGTAACATGTTTTGTCCTTAAAAAACTGTAACTGAAGCTCCAGGTCAACACACTTCTTTTCAAGGTCTATACATTGCAGCTGCAAGTGGTCAGTAGACTGTCGTTCAATGAGCATATCTTTCTTGTTCAGCTCCTCTTCAAGCTTGAATATTTGGGATTTCATTTTGCTTACTTCAGATGCAGAGATATAAAGAGAATCATTCCCTGCATATTCATTTGATAAAGAGTTAGAAGAAGCACTACATATTGGGAGGCCCTTTTCTGATTCTTTGAGCTTAAGTAGAAGTTCTAGGTTTTCATCTGTAAGCTCATTGCAATCTTTCTCAAGCTCCACTATCTTCTGTTTCAGAACTTCAACTTCTTTAATCAAATTATTATGTCCTCCATTTTCAAAATCATCAACATTGTGAACTTCAGATAATTTTGCTTCCAAATTAATGATTTCTTCCTCCTTTGCTGCTAATTTATCTTTCCATTGAGCTTCACAGTCCATGAGAGTTTGAGTCTTCAAAATTTCTGCAGCCTCCATCTCTTGGATTTTTTCTTGCAGGGAATTTTCCAGAAACTGGATTTTACATTCTAAATTTTTTTGTGATTCTTGCAACTCCCGTATCACCAACTCTGTATTCCTACTATCCTCTGGTTCAAAACATGCAGAGGAGGCCCCTGAAATTATACTGCCTTCCAGATCTGAAACACAAGATGTTTTGCTCATATTATGGACCAAAATTTCTTCATTTGGCATATCTTCAAATCCATGGCTGCAGTTCTCAACATTCTTACCTTCGGACTGCATGTTTGATAGATTAGCAATTTCCAGTTTCTGTTTTTCTATGGTATCTTCTAGTTCTTGAAGAATGGAAACAAGCTCAATGTTTGACTCTTGGGTTTTCTTTAGCTGTAAAGCCAAGTTAGCATTGGACTCTTTCTCAAATCTCACTTCATCTTCCAACTCTTTCTGAAGATTGCCCATTTCTTTGGCGTGAAACTCGATGTTCTCGGAAGACTTCTGCTTCGCCATAGATTCCTCCAACAAGATCTTTACTTGTTCAATCTCCTGTTTCAAGCCACCACATTCTCTGTGTGATTCTGAAAGCTCCAATTCAAGATCAGCCTGGCACTTTGACTGTTCTGCTAACTCCTTCCGCATATTTTCTAGGTCATTCATTAACTTTCGAGCATTTTGTTCCCACATCCTAGCTTCAGCTTTTAGTTCATCGATTTTAATTTCTGCAGCTTCAAGAAGGTCCCTTGATGAACCAGCATTCCGCAAAGGTGATGAGGCAACAGAACGGGAAATGTGATTAAGGTCATCCCTTTGATTCTGAAGGCTGCTTCGCGAAACTGACACCTTTGAGCTAAAGGCTGAGTGATTGGATCTAGAAGAATCATTAAAAGAATAGGATCCATGAGGAGAACCATTTTGGGAGCCAGTTGAATCTTGTCTTCCAATCTGATTGTTTGCAATGCCATATAGGTAATTTCTAGGTGAATTAGTTTCCCTGCCCAGGGATCCCTCTGTCGAATCAAAGCTATAACGTGAACTTGATGCTGAGAAACTGAAATCCTGCAGCAACAAAAGAAGTATTTGTTTGAGTATTTTGATCACAAACTCTATATATATCAGGTAAGTGCATGTGAATGTATCAAATTAGTTCGGAATGAATGGAATGACAATAACAAAAAATATGGTAAAGCAAAAATTTTGTTACTTTTTCACTCGAAATTCTATCAACCATCTTTTCTTAAGCAGACGGATATCAGAAACTCTGCATATATATCTCCTACTAGATCATATAGCTGCTTTAAATATTTACCACCAAACACATCCACTAAATAACCCAAAAGCTGAGTGCAAGCTTCCTGATTCCTAAGCAGCCAACATATATAATACATAATACAGGCAAAGCACAAGCCATAATTATTCTGCACACTAAGGTGATAGGATTACATTCATAGACTAAGCAAAAACTGAAACACCCTCAAAAAAGAAGTGTCTCATTATAATGATCCCTTACATGGCTAAGAATAGATGGTAAAACTTGGGTCAGAAATTGGAATTCTGTAAACAAATACAATCATCAGAGAGTTCAACACAAAATTCCCAGGGCCTAGCACTATTCTACTTCAAAGTAATTTAATAACAAATTAATGCATGCCTCCATCTTCTACATCAGGCATCCATTATCTGTTTTTAAGCATAAAAAATGAAGTCCAAGAAAATCTAAGACTAAAATGATGAAAAACACAACTTTCACGTGCATTTCTGTCCATGGCTAAAGGCAGATTGGAAGTCTAATAACAGCGTAATAACTTGAATGCAATGTGCATACCCTGCTAAGTAGTTCTCCTGCATGAGAAGAGCTATCCAAAAGGTTACTAGAAGAGGATCCCGCACTCTTGGCCAGTGAACTATCAGAAACATCTGATTTGCTTTCCACATCATCATAGTCAACATTTACATCCTCTGTATATGAACCTGTCTCTTCCCACTGCTCCTCCCTTTAACAGGATGAGAGCTTAACTCTTTCAGAACTAACATAAACAAATGGTTTGAAAGTAAAAATTCTACAGTAAAAAAAATCTACAGTAAGCCACAAACCTGGGTTTTGTTCTTGGTGTTAGACATTGAATTTTGAGCTGAAAATCAAAAGCAGAAGCTAAAAGTTAGACATCTAGGATAAGCTTAGTAGTAAAGCACTTCATATCTAAAAAAAGTGCTCAACAAACAGATGAACTCCAGTGGAGGTGTAACTTGATGTCTCATTTTGGATGCTTGGCAATAACTTAGATTATTCATGGAATAGTACAAAAAATATCTATACTACAATCTGCTACACCAGAGGTAACTAAGAGTTTTAAGAATCTGCAGGGACCGGCCAATAAAGTGTCTACACTATCTTAAAAACACACTATAACAAATTTTCATTGTATGATCAATAAATTCTTAAAAGTCTCATCACGAATGCAACAGCCTATTGCTAAAATTCAAATGATGACCCACTTGTAAGATAGTCCCATGGGTGCATTTTTTCAGGCGTAACGAAACAGGAACAGCAGCTTTTGAATTCCTATAGCTTGCCAAATTAACGGTGGCCTCCCCAAGAATGCTACTTCTAGCAGATCCCTGCAAAGAAGTGCATCAAATTAAAGTCTTACTAAATTACTAAAATCCCATCAAGTAAAATCAACAGCAGCAACTAAATTACAGCCAAAAAAAAAAAAAATCACACCATGGAAACAACAAGCTTGAAGAGGCAATCATCTTGAATCTGTTGTGAAGCATCACGCTGCTGGGAAATCCAAATAGATTCTGATAAAGTATCTGTCCATTGACAGCTTCCATTTTTGACGGATGATTTCCCTGATTTAGTAACAGTTTTTCCTGTTTCTGTAGAGACTATTGACACATAAAGCTTGTCCCATCCTTTTGGCACCTGCATTTTCCATCATTATATTACACTCATAAACCAAAACAAAAATTACTAAAAAATATTTACACAAAAATCGGAACTACTTTATTCCACAATAATCAAATTTAAGCTCACATAACAGCAAACTTGCTAGCTAAGGCTCTGTTCGGTTTTTTTTTTTTTTTAAATCTTAATTTTGCTGAAAAATGAACAAAAAAATATATATAACAATAGAAAATTTAGTATAAAAATCCATGAATTTCGCTACTGTTTTTTATTTTGAAGGAAATTTCGCTACTGTTATAATGCAAAGAAAAGAAAAGCAACATTAACGAGAATTAATATAGAAGTCGATCGGAGTCAATGCAAGAACAGATTCCGTTAAATTAAGCCAAATAAAAAAAAAAAAAACCGAAGAAGAGAGTGAGAGTGGGGGTAGAATTTAACAAAGACCTGAAGAGCAATGAAGTTGGAGAATTTGAAATCGATTCTTTCTCCAGATTTCTGAGATTTTAGCTTATGCAATCTGAACATTTTCTTCTTCTTCTTCTTGTTGATTTCAAGCAGTCTTCATGAAATCACATGGCTCTCTCTCTTTGAAAGGCGTATTTGTGAACGTTAGCTTAGCTGCTTGCTATTTCCTATTTGTTTATACAATTTTTTAATTCATCATATCCTCTCTTTTTTATTGACCAAAAAAATATATCCTTTTTTTTTTGTTATTTTCATTTTCCACCCTCAATTTGCTTGTTTTCTCCTTCCTCCCTAATTTTTTTTTCCTGTTAATTACATCCCATAAAAAAATTTTGAATATGAAACTTTACAATTTCAAATTTAACTTCCTTAACATTGATTTATTATTTTATATAATTCATTATTTCTCAATTATTAGTAACCTATAGGGCTAAGCACGAAAAAAAATCATAAGTTAGGATTAGTTGATATATAAGTGTTCTCGTTTAAGCGACGTTTCAGTTTTCAAACTATAGTGTATACAACCGTGTTAAATTAGTTATTGAGAGATTTTTACCACTTTTGTGGTTCAAAGTTTAATGGACTTTTAGACACTGAAGATTAAAAAAAAAATACTATACTGAAGTTATAAACTAAATATTATTAAAATTATATTAAGTGAAAAATTTTATTTTCGAACTCAACTAAACCAAACTAAATTAGAAGAGTAATTTCGTACTGTTTTGGATTATTAAAAGTTTTCAAATTTTGAATCAAATCTAATACCAAAATACACACATATAAGTACATGATAAAAATAAATAAATTCTGTATATACATTAAAAAATACAACACATCATATATAACTTTTGTTATATTAAATATATTTAAAATGACTAAATGTAGTAATTAATTACTTAATATTTGCATGTTAAAATACTTCTTAAATATTAATTTAATAAAAATAACGTATTGGATGTATTTTTTAAAAACTAATATTTGTACTAAATAAAATTTTATTTTTTTATTTATAATTTAGATGAATTATTTTTATTTTGTGATTTTTAAAATTAATTGTAATTTAATATAAAAATATAGATATTTAATGTTAAAAATATTTAAAAATTTATTTTCAACTATATCATGCCGAATTATTTTGAAAAAAGCTAAAATAATTTTTAAATTTTATATAGCTCAAAAAAATTTTCAATCCTCAACTTATTTTAATGTGACCCGTGCTCACCCATAGTAATTTTATATAACACACACCCTACTCATAGGTTGGGAGTGGGAATGCATCACATACCAAAATGACCAGACCACAAGTAATGGAAAGGGTAATCCATTCCATTTCCATATATGAATTATGAAACCTTGAAAGTCTTAGATGACATTTTCTAGCAAACTTCAACTTTAGACCAAGTGGATAGATTTGGGATTAATGAGTGGATAGGTAGGTATTAGACGTGGAATTCAAATGTTCAAGATTAATGAGACTGAATATGAGATCATTACACTCCTTTTTTTAAAAAAGAAAAAGAAATCAATTACACTCATAATCTTTAAGATTAATGACTTAGACTGAATATGAGATTATATACATAATCAGTTGTTACCAAAGTGACTGTAATGAGACTGCAATGAGATCTTCCAATCTGAGGAGGACCAACCATAGAAGATCTTTCCTTTTTTTTTTTGTGATACAAAGGAGGGGAAAACCCATTAAACATAAATAGCTCTAGGAAAAGACACACCTAAAATATCTTCTATAACTAAGTCTTGGAAATCATGAGGAGCCACTTCAAGAGTCTGAAGCCCATACCCCTGCTGAAGAGAGAGGTTCGCCAGACAGTCTGCAACTCTGTTTGCCTCACGGTATGCATGAATGACCGAAACATCCCAGTTCCTTGAGAGCAGCTCCTTGCAATTGAAAAGCAAGTTGGCAGCAGCTAAAACATGGAGATTACCTCCTAATAACACTTGACACACAGCCTGAGAGTCAATTTTCAACATAACTCTGGTGCAACCCGTATCCCAAGCCATTCTTAAGCCTCTGTACACCGCCCATAATTCAGCTATAAACGCAGTACAAACCCCCATATTGTATGTAAAACCTTTAATCTAAGTCCCATGGTGATCTCGCAAAACTCCACCACAATCAGCAATACCTGGATTACCCTTACAAGCCCCATCTGTATTAAGCTTACACCAGCCCTGCGGAGGAGCAGACCACCCGATCAACATCACCCTTCTCGGCCCCGGAGTCCCTTGACTCAAAAAACTTGAAACAAAAGCCATGTTGATATCCTTCCATAGATTTCTTAAAAAGGATAAGCTATCCTTCAAAGTAATGGTAGCATGATCAAAAACATTAGCATTGCGCCATTTCCACAGCTACCAAACTATCATTGAAAACTAAGCAGCCCAAGAGGAGTTACTACTATTGTTAATCATCCCTTGTAAATTACTCCTAATCCAATTATTCAAATCCAAAGCCTGAGCTGTTTGCCATATGCTTGGACCAAGAAAACTCTTCCAAATCTGCATAGATAAGCTACAATCTCGAAGTAAATGAAGGAGAGTCTCATTACACCTATGACAAACAGGGCAAACCTCAGATTGAGTAAAACCACGTCTCACTCTTTCCACATTAGTTATAAACTTCTTATGCATGACTAACCAAAGGAAAACCCGATACCGTTGAGGAACCTTAACACACCAAATCAACTTCCAAATATTATCGACAGAATCTCCCATACCTGTTCTCAACGAAGCATAAGCACTCTTGACAGAAAAATGCCCCGAAGAAGTGAGGCCCCAAGACAAACAATCTTTAGCTTCCTCATCAGATCGAAGAGAAATGGACATAAATAGAGAAATGATGTTAAACGGCAGATAATTCTGAAGAGTGGCAACACACCACCCATTAGAATTCTAGTAGTTAGCAACCGACTTCTGAAGATCATCGAAAGGAATCTCAGTAATGGCCTTCTCATAAAGCGGAGAGTCCAACAACCAAGTATCAAGCCAAAACACTGTAGAGAAACCATTTTGAACTTTTATTTGGGCACCCGTGCGGATGATTGAGGCAGTAGAAACCAACCCTTGCCAAATATTAGAAGAACCAGAGATTTTTTTAAAACACATTCAAACCTCTAGCTGACTTTCCATACTTTGACCGAAGAACCTGACACCATAAGCTTTCAGGCTCTTGAATAAACCTCCATTCGAGTTTAGCTAGAGCTACTCTATTAACCAAATGTAAAGGGCGAATCCCCAGACCTCCACAATTTTTTGGTTTCTCAACCGTTTGCCAATTGATGAGATGAATCTTATGGGCCTCCCCATCATGACCCCAAACAAAATTCTAATAAACCTTGTCTATTTCATCATAAAGAGTGACCGGGAACTTAGTCGTTTGCATAGAGTAGAAAGGCATAGTGTTAACCACACTTTGAGCTAAGGTGATTCTTCATGCTAAAGAGAGAGTATGAGCCTTCCATCCTATTAACTTCTTCTTAACCCGATCTAAAACATGATGGAAAGTGACTCTGGAAACACTACCATTGATGGCAGGCATGCCTAAATAGAAACCAAGATCATTGGTATAAGGAATATTAGTGACACCTAAAATTTGATTAGCAAGTGAAAAAGACACATTAACCGAGAAGAGAATACGAGACTTGTCATAACTCACTTTCTGACCCAACCAATCAAAAAATTATCTAAACACTGCTTGATTATGGCCATTTGATCCACTGAAGCTTCAACAAACAGAACAATATCATCCGCGAAAAATAAATGGGATAGCTTAAGACCAGACTTAGCAATAGAGACAGGCTTCCAAGCACCCTCATTAATAGCATCCATAATCATATGACTCAATCTCTTAATGCACAGGATAAAAAGATAAGGGGACAAAGGGTCCCCTTGTCTAATTCCTCTCATAGGAGTGAAAGATTCAAAGGGAAAACCATTCCAAAGAAGTTGCATTTCATTTGTCGTTGTACAATTCATAATAATGTTGATCCAAGAAGAAGGAAAACCTGCTTGCATTAATGTATCTCTCAAAAGCTCCCAATTAAGATTGTCATATGCTTTCTCTAAGTCCAACTTAATTAACATCAACCCTTTCCTATGTCTCCGATGTCTTATTATGTGAATCACCTCTTGGACTACTACGATATTATCGGTAATTTGTCTATGGGGAGCAAAGCTACTCTGAGTTGGAGCAATAATTTGAGGAGGGATAATTTTTAGTCTGTTAACAATGATCTTGGTGATTAGCTTGTATAAAACCGTACACAGACTGATAGGCCGAAATTGGCTAATAAGCTCAGGATAAAGCACCTTTGGAATAAGAACAAGCACCGTAGAATTTAACTGATTTGGAACCACACCTGAAGCAAAACAGGTCTGAACAAAATGGACAAGGTCTTGATGCATTAAATCCTAATTTTTTTGGTAGAAAAAAGCTGGAAAGCCGTCAACGCCAGGTGCTTTATGAGATGCCATATCGAACAAGGCCCTGTGAACATCCTCAACAATTATAGGACCCGTAACCTTATTCCACTCACTACTGGGCAACTCCGGAAAAGTGAGACTTGGTTAAAATAAAGCATTAGGACCCTCATATTGATAGAGATTTTTAGAGTAACTTAAAGCCAAAACCTGAAGCTCAGACTCCTCATAAACCCAATCACTAGAAGCATTACGTAAACTAGTGATTTTATTTCTCTGACCTTAAATAGTAGTAACACATTGAAAGTATCTTGTATTTCGGTCTCCTAAAGCTATCCAGTCACTGCGAGACTTTTGAAACCATAGTAACTCCTCTTGGTGAGGGATGGATTCCAAATCTGCCCGAACCTTTTTATCTAATTTAATAAGGTTTGTAGTCACTTTATTATCCAAACAACGTTGGATAGCTTACAACCGAGCCCAAGCCCTTTTCTTACGACTTAAGATCCCCAAAAATAGTATAACTCCACTCCTAAAATTTATTAGTGATTACCATTTATTTTGAAAATAAATCATCACTCCCGAAGTTCTAATTTTGTTTTAGCCAAGAAGCAAAAGAAGGATGAGCTTGCCAAGCCATTTGAAAACGGAATTGTTTATGACCTCTCCCCTGAACTATTCCCTCAAAGAGGGAAAGAAGTACAGGACAATGATCAGACTACAAGCGTGAAAGATGAGTCACTGCAGCCTGGGAATATATTAGACACCAACTCATCAAACATAAGGCTCTGTCCAACCGAGCCCCTTTGAAGGTGTTCACATTATTACCCCTTTACCAAGTAAAGCATGAGCCTGTAAAACCCAAATCCACAAGACCTAATTCATCAATAATCAAACTAATTTAATTATCACGACTAATAGTTACTGACAAAGCATTAGAACATTCATGAGCGAACTGTACAATATTAAAATCTCCAATGAGCAACCACGACAAATTGCTAGATTTGCCCAGTAATCGAAGATGATCGCATAGCCGATTACGACAACTAACGTTGGGGCTGCCATACACCATAGTGAAAAGCCAAACACATCCATTCGTACATCTGATCTAACAATGAACAAATTGAGCATCCGATGAAATCAAGTTAAGAAAAAGAGCATGGGAATGCCAGAAGAGCCAAATACCCTTACTGAAACCATAAGCCTCAACCCGAACCCATGAATCAAATCCTATCTTACCACAAACTACATCAGCTCGCCTCTCACTAATTTTAGTCTCAATTAGAACTAAACTATTAGGACGGTGCTGAGATAACAAATCCTTTAAAACTCTTAAGGAATCCTTATTACCAATTCCTTGACAGTTCCAGGATATAATTCGCATAAAAAAATTAATAGGAAAGTTGCGAATCTCCATTCCTTGGCTTAACGCCATTAACCATATCATACATGTTCATTGAGTCATCCCCACCATCTTCGTCAGGGGCATCATCAAAGTCATCCTTATCAGCAGAACTTCTTGAAGAATCTTCCATAAGCTCAACTTCATTTGGGGGTGAAGGGAGGTGAGGGACTTCAGGGTTGCTGAAATGTTGCAAGAGCTCCCTTTCCTGGCCATCATCTCCTATTTCATGAGAGAATGTAGGATTTTGGGATATGGTGGACCAAGTAATAGTGTGGTCAAGGTTATTGGTTGTTGCCTTAGACTAGCACATGATAATCCAGGGCTGCTGCTATTCTTAGGCTTGAACCACGGTCCAAATTACTTCTACCCCCTCTACCTCGCCTGCCTCGACCCCTGCTACTACTTTCTCTAATTAGCAGCTCAACATCCCTTGATATGTAAGGGAAGTTATTACCATGAGATATTTTTTCCATGTTTTGCTTTTGCTTCCCATTATGTCTCACAAACTTTCTTTCTTGTATCTTGGGCTGCTGGTTAGCCTGAATTGCCTCGACATTCCTAAGGTGAACCAAATCTTCTCCAGAATCTTCCCCAGTAAAATTTTACAAAATATCAAATCTTGATCCTTGGACCTTTTTCCCATCAGGCTTACCACTTTCCCTATTTACCATTGATTGATTACTATTTTTTCTAGATTTTTTGCTAACTAACATCCACTTTCCATATGTTTCCAGTACCTCTGGGCTCAGCTCAGGGATTGAGACAGTACGTTCAGGCTGCTTTGGCATCGAAACTTCATCGGCTTTCGATTGGTCTTCCCTAATATTACAATTCTCCTATCGATGGCCATACAAACCACAATGAAAGAAAACTAGGTGCATAGCCTCATACTCAATACGTCTAACACATCTTCTTAGCCTAAATTTTGATAAAAGAGGCTTTGAGAGGTCTACCTCCACATACATTCTCGCGAAACGACCACTTATAGTAGTCAAAGTAGTTTTGTCCACTTTTAAAGGCTTTCCAATACACTCCCCTATCTTAAGAAAGAATTTATCATTAAAATACTTAAGAGGTAAATTAGGGAAACGAACCCAGATAACAAGATGGGAAATGGTGAAAGTTTCAGGATCAAAGTTATGAAACCACTTTTTGACGACTAGATAATGGTCTGCAATAATCCAAGGCCCTTTATATAGATCTCTCTCATACTCCTCTTGGCTGGAAAAATGAACAATATAAACATCATTACCCACATCAATAACTTCCATGACTGCCTTAATGGACCACAAAAATTCTAATCGTTGAACCAGATAATTATAGCCAACCGAATGACCTATCAACTTAATGATGAGAGCCCTTGTCCATTTATTACATAAATGCTTCTTTTCTTCTAGTGAAATTGGGATAGTTGGGCATTCCAGATCCTCCTCATCCCCATCATTTGATTCATCATCCGACTAATCATCTGCATGATGACTGAAATCCTGAGGGATATAACCTGACGGGATGTTGTAAGAATCTCCCATGATTGCATCGTGAAAAGAAACTTTACATCGTATAGGGACTTCATCCTGTTTGTTCTCTTTTTCCATTGGATCCCTATCAGTTATTGACTCCGAGGAGCCATCACCCTTTTTAATCTTTTTATTACTCCGAGCCAGTAAATCAGCCTCCTCATTATTGGAGAGAGGGCTGTTGGTTGTCGTATCCGCCGCCGCAAGCACCAAAGCCATTTTT
>CATIWK010039477.1:0-10649 GCA_949634005.1 Mallotus japonicus | reverse complement strand
TGACAGCTAACATAGATGAACAATCATTAACATAAATCTACTAGCATTACCAACCAAAAAATAATCTAACTACATAACTAAATAACTACATCTACCCCATCTAGCCTTCTATATTCAAGGCAAAATAAAAAAATATTAAGCTCAAAGCAGGGAGGGGTTTAGCCAAAATATAGCAACTCAAAGCCTGATTACTTCCCCAGAGCAACACAGAAACAATACCCAATTAATATGCAACAAAATATCTTGATAGTCATCTCCTTCTTTAAGAAACTTTTTTCAGCATTCTTCAATTTCAAAATTTCCTCCTTCATTGCTTGAGAGTCTGACTCTAATTCTTCTACCCAAGTTTCAATCATATGCCCACCAACAGCATTTTCTCCTACGCCAACAATATTGCTTCGTTGCCTGTAATACTGCACCTCTATTTTTAAGCTATTAATCACTTCATTTGCCCTCCTTGGAAACTCAACATCATACCATTCCCAGTATTTGCACTTTCGTACCTATAAATTTTAATAAATTACAGCCAACACAAATGATAATACATACAAAAACAATTAATTTATTCAATTTCCTAACCTTATTAACCATGTGTGGGCATGCAAAATACCTACGCCCTGGATTTGCTTCGCTCCATGAAATGAATAGTGGCGCAACATCATGACAGAAGCATCATTTCAAAGGGCCATCGTATTGGTTGTTAACAACTCCAAGGGCGTATCTTCCACCTGAAGACACTGGTTGATAAGAAGAATATGAATTAGAAGTAGAATTAGACATTAAAAAACAGAAACAAGAGTAATATAGATTTGGAGATTTTAGCAATTAGGGATTTTAGAAGGAGGAGATAACTGAGAAATTAGGGGTTTTATCAATTTCGTTGGGTTTATATATCAACAACCTTTTTTTTTATTATTAAAAGCGTGTATGTTACAAACAAGCTCATCAGGCCTGAATTTAGGGCCAATAGCCAAAATTGGGATTTGTTTGGTTTAAATTGCCAAAAAAGTTAATTTTAGGGTTAATTGCACCTTGTCAGATAGTTCAGGGGGTGAATTGCTACTTTAGCCATTAATTAGTATGAGAGGAGTATACATGACATTTGGCCACCAAGCGAAGCCCAACACCTCTCAACATCTAAACTTTAATAAAAATCATTAAAGTTATAAGGTTAATTTTGTAAAAATAAAAAAAATTGGAGTCAACTAATTCAAAAAAGCTACAATTTGGAGCTGATTGTGAGCCAATCAGCTATCAGCTACTAATATAAAAAATTTACCAAACACTCTCTACCCCAACTTTTTGAAACTAAACCTCTATCAACTGGTCCAATCAGCTAAACCAAATACCCCCTAATACCCACAAAACTTGATTTCATTTTGCAGTGGGACACAAAAAGCAACTCAGGTGCATGAAGATCCAGGTCAAGGACGACTTTCATTCCCTGGTTTATGTGGTTTGGGTTGATTGTCGATCCGTTAGAGCCCATGTTATGAGTTTCATCAACCAAGTTCAACCACTCATAATAAAAATAATAGTTACAATAATACTAACATTAACATTATGTTAAGTTTAAATACACTGAGAAACTCATTTCATTTCAAAATGAATTTCAAATGAAATTTGTTTTTGTGGTTATACTTCTCAACAATTCTTTCAGAGTGAGAATCTTGAATCTCACTTTTAAAAGACTACAACATCCCGAATCTCGACCATACAGTCAAAGAATAGAAGGAAAAAAGCGAGATGATGACAAGATTTGCAAAGAAAAATGGAGAAAGTTAAAAATGGAGATGGATCTAGAAAAATAAAAAAAATAGCAGTTGTTTTTTTTACCATGTGACTTTAGGGAAGAGTAAAAAAGAGTTGGAAGAACATTAATTTGAAAACTACAAAAAATAATAAGAGAGAAGATTTTGCTTGTTTTTTCCCAATAGGATGAACTTCGACTTCATTGTCATCGATGTTAAGACTTGTATCTACATTGGATGAAGAAGTATATGCCCTGCTTTCATTAGTCCTTGTTTTTTTGTAAAAACGCTGTAATGGATTATTTTTCTTCCACTTCGGATCATCATTTAGCATCACCCACACATGCTTATATATAAAATGCTTCTTATTGTTCTGCTTGAAAAGCTCATGGGCGTGTTGTTTCAACTAGTCATCATTCCACCCACTATGATGTTCTCTAACCAATCTGTTATAGTATTGGTTGAATTCATTAACCATCTGACTCAACCAATGTCAATGTGACTTCACGACTTTATCCTTTCTTGTTGGTCCAGATTTACGATTTTCATTAAAATAGTCGGTGACTCGTTTCCAGAAAGTCTTTTCACTTTGGGAGTTACCAGTAATGCTGCAGCTGAAAATTGTGGGCCTCAACCTGCAAGCAGGTTGTCATCATCAATACTCCATGGAGCACGTTTGCCATCAGTTTCTTCCACTAATTCATTGGTGAGGGTAATATTTTTGAACTCTTGTTGAGTTGAATATGGTGGTATTGGGAGTCCGAAATTGGATATGTTTGTGTTGCATTCTCTCCATCGGTGCCGGAATCAATATTTTTTCTTGACTCACTTGCAGTTGGTGGGTTTTGTAAATTTGGGATATATGGGAAATAACCTGGCCCCGGATACATGGGAAATGGATATGAAAAATTTGACGGATAATTAGAATTGGGTGGGGGATATATATAATTTTGCATATTTGGAGAATTATTAGAATTGGGTGAGGGGTATAGATAATTTTGCATATTTGGAGAATTATTATAATATGAAAAATTTGGATAAAATTGAAAATTTTGAAGGTTTTGGTTTTGTTTAGAGGAAAAATTTTTCGTATTTGGGGCATTAAAACGGGGATTGAAATTGTTAAAATTCTCATCCATAATGAGGAAATATAAAAGAAAAAATTGTAAATTGTGTGAAATTATAAAAAGATATTGAAGAAAACGAGAGTGATAAGAGATAAAAAGGGAGTGATATTGAAGTGGATATTGTTATTGACAATGGGGTATTTATAATCAAAATTTTTATTAAATAAAATTTAAAAAATGACCTTTTTGAACGTTGGCCAAAGTTAACTGTTAGCTTAAATTTTGTTACATTACCATTGCTCATCAATTAATTTATGTAGTTTTAATTTGTTTAAAAAAAAACTTACATGCAAAAGGCTGCAAATTACAGCCCATTATGCGTGTAATGCTCATGATCTGTATCATGAGCATTACACGCCCACTATGGTAAGGGTATCATGGAGAGAGTGTCATAAAGATCATTACACGGGGTATGACACCCTTAATGTGGATGCTCTTGCATGCAATGCCTATGGGCCCATTAAACTTTTTCAAAAAATGAAAATAAAAGGCCCACTTGACAGACATGGACTAACATTTTTTTTTTCCGAATAGTAGCATTTTCACTTTTTTTCCCATACATTTTCCCCCTTTTACATACTATTATTGTTTCTAATTGTTGTTTTTTCTCTTTTTTTCCTACCATATCATATAGTTAGCTTTCACTTAGATAAAATGGTTGTTGTTAAGATTCCTTTACCATGATCCTCTAAAATATATTCTAACAATTGGGCCTTCCACAGGCCATATTTGAAGAACATAATTTGGGAGGCCCAGTTCATACATGTACAATATACTATCTTTATGAAGACACTAGTGGGACTCACTTTGTTACTTTTATGTTGGTTTGAGCGCCCAAAATAATTAATGATGCTAAAGATTCTGCATGTTTAGCTGTAGTTGAACATTTAAAAGCTATATATGATCTGGATATTGTGGACTTCAACCATAAAGAACTAACTATTTCAAAAATGTCCACAAACTCAACTGATGAATTGCAGGTTCTCAAAGCCTCATATAATGACATCTCTGGCTAGTATGTTGCCTCTTAAGAAAATTTGGAAAAGTCTGTAAGTCCTTAAAGAGGATCAAATCAGTCATTACTGCAGTGAAATACCTTATGTAATTTTTTTTTCAGTTTGGAACTTTCTTTTATGTACTTTTTGCCCCAGTCAACTCTGTACTTTTTTCCCTTTACTAGAACTGATGTACTTTTATGTTATTATTAAGTGACTCAGTTAGCTAAATATAAGTAGAAATATCAACTGATGTATTTTATGTTATTATTAAGTGACTTAATTGGCTAAATATAAGTAGAAATATCAACTTTTTTAATTATTATTTCATTTGCCCCATCCCCTCCCTTCCTCCCCCTTTTCCAAAAAAAAAACAAAACATAATTTTCATGACTTTAAAGTATATTGACTATACTTCTCGCCTTGAATCATGAGTTTTGTATCTAATTTGTAAACTTACTAGCTTTAATTCCCTCAGACAAGCAAATGGAAGACAAAAAAAAATGTATTATTACTGTTGTGATCACCATATCAAATAATATTCATGTCAAATTAAAAAAAAAACTAATGAATTCTTAGTAAGTGCTTTCTTTTACATAAGTTGTAATAAGAAACTAATTTATCTTTACTTTTATTAAATGTGTTTCATTTACTTTTTTATGAGGATGTAAAAAATTAACATTATATTTGAAGTATCAATTATATCCTTAATTTGATTTAAAAAAAAAATTAGTTAAGCACGCCTTCTCACAAAATAAAGAAAAAAAAGGCATATTTCTTTATTTTATACTAAGAAAAATTCAATATTTAGCTTTAAGTATCTACTTTCTCTTTTATTTTGTATATAGACATATAAATTATGACCATTTCTTTGATATTTAATTTCAGCTTTGCTAATTTTTTTTCGATAGGTCATTATATCTCCTAATATCTTCCTTTTGACCACCTGATTTAATTGGTACGCAAACTCATGTATTTATTATATTATATTTTTTGGAAATTAATATCTTTTATATTTTTTATTCAATTGTCTTTTATATATTCACACTGACACTTTTTCCCTTCGACTTAATAGCTATATGAAAAATAATGTCTGATTTCGGTGGTTTGTTATTAAATGCGTCTAAACTATTTAATGTATTTGTCAATGTCGAAGAGTATAACAAAGGTATCAATTGTTAAATTTAAACTTTTATTTTCCTGAATGTTGAAGAACATATAAAAAACTCGCCCACATATAAAACATCCATCTCTTTTTAAAAAAATTTAAACTTAAACCTCTTTCTTTTTCTTTTAGAATAAGATATTCATAGAAGGGGTAGTTTCTTAGTTCGCAATGATCTTTCTCTCCAAAGTGCCAATGTGGATTCAAGTGCGAATTTGGTTGAATCTTCTTCGGGTGCTTTCAAAGATTTAATAGATATTCATGTAACAAGTATATTTATCAATAATTTTTACACATTTCTTCTTTCATTTATATTGTTTTCTTTTAATATTTTTAATTAACATATGGAAAAAAAAAGGCTCCAAAGAAGAAAATGGTCGTCAAATACTATCAAATAAAATGAGGCAATCGCTCAATTTTTCTTAGACGAAAGACCTACAAAGCGGTCAACAACCCGTTACTTTTGTTGATGGGCTCCGTAAGAAATAATATATACAACTTAAACTTTGTTTAAATAACTAATGTTAAATTTATTATTTAATAATTTTAATTATATGACTCAATTTTTTCTCTTTAAGATCTTACATGCAAAAATCTAACTTAGGATCACTAAATAATGAATGGCCACATTATGGAGCTTTGTATTGGGATGTGGAGACTGGTGGAAGCCCATCAACTAATAAATATAGATACAAAATTTGTTGCAAAGAAGGTCGTGTGTGAGCCCTACCACCATTCCTTAATGATTTGTTATCAAATAATATAAGCCCATTTTTAAAGCATTTTAAAAAATATATTTTCGTAAGAATAAGGACAAAGAAGTTCAAACAAACATTGAATTCGTTTGTTCTTTACATTATGAGCAAAATGGTGGATTCGACTTCAAGTACAAGCATGGAGCTTAATGAAGAAGAATTCAAGCTAATTAGCTTAATTTCCTATTCTGAAATTAATTAGCTTGAATTGGACAAATTTTAAGTTATTTTCTATTTTGGAGTCAATAAGGAAGATCCAAGGAGATTCTTGAAGATTTGAGAAGATTGAAGGATATTCAAAGGTCAAAGTCAACAAGTTAAAGGTCAAAGTCAACAAGTCAAAGTCAAAGTCAAAGAATGAGTCCAAGTTATGTTAGGATTTTTGTATCTTCCTATTTAATGCTAGATTAATAGGAAACTTTTTTTTTTATCCTCTATTTTTAGCTTTGACCTAATTTTGAAGGAATCCTCCTTAGTTAAGGATTTTCCTTTATAGGAGTCTTTAGGAATAAGTAAGAAACATTTTCCTTTAAGGATTAGGTTGTTTTACATGCCTATATAGGGGCTTAAATTATGCAAAACAAATTTTTAGAGAATTATGGTGAATTTTAATCAATCAAGTGAGGTTTTTCCTTAACTTTGTTCTTTGAAACTTTGCAAGTTTACTTAAATTGTTTTACTTCTACCTTTCACTAAAATTGCTAGGTTAGATTAGACTTTAAATTGTGTGATTGTTCATCTTTTAATAACTTGGTATTTTGCTTCAGTTTAATAAGCAAGAGGTCTAGTTCCATCAACACAATCTTAACTTGACGATCTTGGGCAACGATTTTAAAGTTGGATGCGCGTTCTATCTCTATTATAAGTAGGGTTCGTATCATATTTGACTTTATAATTCCATGTTTGCATTTTCATCAATGGGTAGTAAAATTGATTACGAAACTAATAAAAATCAAACCCATATATTTTCAAAATTTGTGGTCAGAATCATCACATGATTGGTTCTTTATTACCTATTAATGGTGAAATCCTAAAGTTGCACAATTATACATTTATGACATAGAAAATGAACTAAACAATTGAGTTTCCTTCTTTGATTCTACATCTTCTAATAATATCAATACATTAATAGTTTATGGATTAATGAAAATGTTCGATGATGTTAACGTCATTGCAAAATCATTTAGAATGGTTAGAGATAAATTCAAAGAAAGTAATTTTGTCCTTATAAAATTAAAATTATTAGGAAAGAGAGTTCAAGATAGTTTACAATGTACTGATATTTCATGTTCTGAGGTAGCCAGTTTAATTGTTGGTGATTTTAGAGCATATGATAAAAATCGTGATATAATTATTGAGTATAAGGTTGGCCATTTAAAATGAATTATTGTCTTACATCAAACTCTTATGACAATGCAATATCCTATTCTCTTTCCGTATGGAGAAGATAACTATAGAATTGACATTGAATATGCATCTTTTAGTCATTCAAATAGTATTTTAAGAAAATTTGTCACAATGTGTGAGTATTATGCATATAGAATTCAACAAAGATCGAATGTGCCTTCTACTCTTTTAAGAGGGAGTCATTTATTTCAATAATATATTGTTAATACATTTTCATGTGTTGAAAAGGAACGACTTAATTTCATTAGATGTAACAAAAAAGAATTCAGGTCTGAAAAATATATATAAGTATAAAAAATGTTGTTCATAAAGGCATTCATAATTCTAATGATATTGGTAAGTCAGTTATTATACTGCCGTCTAACTATACAGGTAGCTCAAGTTACATGATCGAACATTATCATGATGCTATGGCAATCTGAAGATTCTACAATCGCCCTGACTTATTTATAACATTCACATGTAATCCATTATGGCTAGAAATCCAACGTATGCTCGATTATATTAGTGGCCAAAGACCTGATGATCGACCTGACATTATTAGTCATGTCATTAGAGTTAAGTTACTTTAATTGATTAATGATGTTAAAAAATAAATATTTTGGTAAAATAAACAGCACTCATATACACAATTAAGTTTCAAAAAAAAGGGATTACCTCATGTGCATTATTTAGGTTGGTTAGATAAAATTATCAAACCAAGGACTTTACTAGATATTGACTCCATTATATATACTGAGCTCCCATGTTTTGAAAATGAACCTAAACTTCACTATTTAGTTTCTAAATTTATAATCCATGGTCTATGTGGTACTACTAACTCGTTGTCTCCTTGTACTAAAAATAACAAATATTCTAAGTATTATCTGAAAAAGTATATTTCAGAAACATATATTGATATAAACGGTTTTGTTGTATACAAGCGAAAAAAACAATAAATTTCCATTAAAAAATAATTTAAAGATTGATAATCATTTTATTGTACTGCATAATAGACTACTTATTTATAAATGTTGTCATTCATAATTACGAAAATGATACAGTAGAATCTAATAATAATCACGAAAATAATATTGATGAAATAAAAGAATATTTAGATTGTTGGTACATTTCCTAGTGTGAAGCAGTTTGGCCTCTGTATGTATTTTCCATTCATCATAGAGAACCAGTTGTTGAAAAGTTAATCATACATTTAGAAAATATGAAACAAATTCTATTTAGCCCAAATGATAATTTGGCAAACATTACTAATGATTTCACTTATACACATACCATGTTTACTGAATGGATGAATGCAAATAAGATATATGAAGATGCTAGAATACTAATGTACATTGAAGTTCCAACTAAATGGGTATGGCAATCTAATGAAAAAAAGTGGACTAGACAAAAGCAGGGTCATTGCATGGGGAGAATAACATATATACATCCAAGCTCTGGTGAATTGTATTATTTAAGAATGTTTTTAAATATTGTTAAGGGGCCTAAATCATTTGAAGGTATTAGAACAGTTGTTGGTGTTTTACATCCAACATTTTAATATGCATGTAATGCATATAGTTTATTAGGCAATGACACATAATGGATTAGTGCGCTTGAAGAGGCAACTTTGCATGTTACTTCTTATCAAATGCGTCATTTATTCACTATGCTAATTCTTTTTTGTGAAATTGATAACCCTCGAAGACTTTTTGACATGTTTTGGAAGAGTTGTACTGATGATATCTTACATGAATTAACAAGCACATTAAAAATCCAAATACAACTATTTCTGAACATTTTAAAAAATAAAGTTTTAATTGAACTGAAGAAGATCTTCAATAAAAATTGTTCTTCCTTGACTAATTTTGACCTTCCCCAACCTAACAATTTCTTTGATGGAAATACTAATAATAGGTTATTGTTTAGGGAATTAAATTGCGATATTCATGCATTAGAACAAAAACATGCATCTTTACTAAAATCATTAAATGTTGAACAATAAAAAATTTATGATGATGTGATATGCACCTTCGTCAATAGAATGGACAATTATTTTTTCTTTATGAATATGGAGGGACGGGTAAAACATATTTATACAAAACTATTATATTATATTTGTAGTCCAAAGGTAAAATCGTTTTGGTTGTTGCTTCATCTGAAATTGCTTCATTATTATTGTCGGCCGGAAGGACCGTGCATACTCAATTTAAAATACATTTGAATATTAGCGAACATGAAATATTTAATATTAAAAAAGGCACTCAACTTGCTAGATTAATAGAAGAAATATGTTTAGTTATATAGCACAAAGCTCTCATGTGCCACAAACATTGCTTTGAGGCATTAGACAAGACTTCAGAGATATTTTATCCAATTTAAATTGTGATGCACAAACTAATCCATTTAGGGGTAAAACTATTTTATTAGGAGGTGAATTTAGATAAATTTTGCGTTGTTTTAAATGCTGGAAAGGAAGACATTATAAATGCATCAATAACACCGTCTAAACTGTGAAATTTTTTTAATGTTTATAGATTAACAATGAATATGTGATTATCTATAATTAATTATTCATTAAGTAAAAAAAATTAGTTCCCTAAATTTTCTGAGTGGCTATTATCTGTTGGTAATGGGACAAGTCAAACAAAAATATTAGAGGGTTATAGCAAAGAAGAAAATTGCACAAATGGTGGTTAGACTTTTTAAAATTTGACAGGTTGGTGGTTGGACTTTTTTTTTTTTTTGCGTTTAGGTGTATGAACTCAAAAAAAGAGACTCAGTCAGGTGGTTTTCTTTGGCCATTGGTGGTTTGTATGCTGAGTGTGCACATGTGGGGCCCACATTTTGCAAAAGTGATCGACACCTCAGCTCAAACGAGGACAATTGATGGCTATTGTCTGAAATGCCCATAGTTAGCATTGTAAAAGGAAATTCTAACAGAGAACATGGAGAAGCTAAGAGAAAAGGAGGAAGCTTACCTTGAAGCTCGCGATAGAGAACAGAAGAGAAGACGAAGAAGATGAAGACACTGAAGAAGAATGGAAGGAAATTATTGTCCTTGCGGTGAGATGCGCATCATCAGAACTTCATGGACTCGTGCAAATCCTGGGCGAAGATTTTAGTCTTACACAGATCATTCATGCAACAGGACATTCGAATGGATTGAAGAGGCATTAAGTGAAAGGTCAAGCAGAATAATTTTCGGCCTTCTTGAAAGCAAAAAAAAGCTAGAGATGGAAATTGAGAGAAGCAAAAACAGAGAAAAACTTCTGTGGATAGTGGTATTTATGTTGCTTATGATTATACTTTTAGGAAACAAGTAATTAGGTTTAGAGTTGAATGTGCAAGTGATGGATGTTGTTGAAATCACTTATTAGTGAATGGGCAGCTAGAGATAGGAGTATGTTTTTGATGCTGGTCATTTGATTGGCATTCATAGGAAGATGAAAAAGAAAGAAAAGCATTTT
>CATIWK010039442.1:0-11211 GCA_949634005.1 Mallotus japonicus | reverse complement strand
GATAAAATTTCATAGTACGGGAACAAAATATGATGAATAGTAACTTTAAGTAATTCTTTTTTTTTTTAAGCAGAAATTTGTGAAAGCTTGTGATTTTTATGTCATTTTATGTCTAGCTTTTGTTTTAAGTCGAGTACTCTCTTGCAAAGGATGAAAGAACTGCGAGCTAGTGAAGGATCAGCAGAGGAAAAAATGCTTATATTAGGGGTGTTCATTGTTCGGTTTGATCGGTTTAAAGTATAAATTTCTAACCGAACCATTAAAGTTGGTTTTCAAATATGAAAACTCTTAAGTCTTAACCAAATCAAATACCATTAAAAATTATCCAAAAGTTGGATTCGGTTTGGATGTTCGGTTTGGTCGGTTTAAGAAAAATAATAAATAAATAAAATAAAGATTAAAATTACTAATAATACATTTCGTAAAATCTCTTAAAAATATAACAAAATGAAAAATTCATATTATACACATATCATTCAAAGCATAATAATAATAACTGTTATTTCGAGGTCTGTCGCGGTGAGTAACAGCCGCGACTGAAAAATAACGGTCGTAACGGCCGTTACTTATACAAAATTTTATAACCGTTATATAACGGTAAATAACGTAACAGGAAGGTAAAAAACCTAGAAATAACGGCCGTTACGTAACGTAACGACCGTTATTTAAAACCATGAGCTGCAGTACTCAATGACTTAATTATGATTTTACTAATTGATCATGAGTTTTGATTCCAAGTATGCTAAAGAGAGTTGTAGTCTTAAAGATATAAAATTAATTTTTCAAGCTCTCTTGTAAATAAAATATTTTAACGTTTTAAGGTTTTAAATTTGGTGTTATAGGTTTGGGCATCATGTCCGACCCTAATCCGTATTAAATATGAATTGAAACAAATTATAAAAAATAAAAAAATAATAATAAAAAAAGTGCAAAAGGCAAGTGCCTCCCACGTAAATAATCGTTGCTGGTAGGGGTGTAACCAAGTCAAGCCTACTTGCGAGCTACTCGGGATCGACTAAAAAAAAACTTGAAATTAACTCGATTGTTGTCGAGTCGAGCTCGAGCTCGTAAATATATGACTCGATAAGCTCGCGAGCTTAATCGAGCCTATCGAGTTCGAGTCGAGTTTGATATATTTACTATTTTACCCTTTATTTAATATAATTATAAATATATATTTGCTAACCGAGTCGAGTTCGAGCTCGAGTTCGAACTCGAGTCGAGTTTGAATATTTTAAAAATATATAATTTTAAAAATTCAAAAATTTTATTTAATTAATCGAGTCGAGCCGAGTCGAGCTCGAGTAAATAAATTCTTTAATCGAGTCGAGCTCGAGCTTCAAAAAGAAGAGCTCGATCGAGTTCGAGTCGAACTCGAACTTCGAGTTTGACAGTCGAATCGAGCTCGAGCTTGGCAGTGTGTCGACTCAACTCGGCTCGATTACATCCCTAGTTGCTGGCAACAATTAACAAAAAGACACTGAAAACACACAAAAGGAAAAAATTATTAAAAAAAAAGTAAGTAGGATTGTGAAATTATAATGTTTTTCCTTTGTGATTAACACTAAATCTAGTGTTATTTATATACATGAGTAATGTTATCAAAACGCAAATGATTCTAACTGAATCTGAATTATTGATTTTAATTCCGTTGTATTACAGTTATGTTTGAATTCTTACATTTAAATTGATGTTTATGGCACATGTATTTTTTAGCCTGATGATTATACATAACAATCTTAGAGCATTTCCAACTCACTCTTTATTTGACATAAACTCTTTATTATAAAGAGTGATTGTGAAAAATAGCATTTCAATCCACTCTTTAAAGCTAAATTATAGATTAGAGAGTAATTTGGCTCTCTACAAAATTCACTCTCTATACAAAATGTTAATTAATAAAGCTCTATTTTTCATACACGTCCTTATTTTTCATTAGCTTCTTTTATTAACTAAAATTTTTTTCTCTTTCTTCCCACATGCAATATTCAAAAATTAATATTAAATGCTTCAAGGATAAAACAAAATGAAGAGTGAAATATAAAAAGTGCATTGGACTTAATTAAAATTATTTACACTTTATATTGAAAGATACCTTAAGATGATCTTTATTACATAAAATATGCTCTTTATTTTAAAGAGCACCATTGGAGATGCTCTTATATTTTCAGTGTTCAAGTCATTTTTAGTACAAGTTTATAATTTTGGAATTTTTTTGCATTCACTATATATATAGATTTGTGTAACAATTATACATGGGGCGTATCAACATGCAATAATAAAATCTTTGCATCTCGAACAATTGAATGTAATTTAGGTGGGAGTAGGTACAGGCCGGATCAAGTGAAATTAGGACCTAAGACAAGTGGCATAATTTTTTTTAAGGTCTATTTTTTTTGGAGTTTTATATACCTAATTTTTTTTAGGCCTTATATATTCTAATTTTTTTGGAGGCCTTATATACCCTAATTTTTTTGCCTTAATTTTTTTAGAGACCTTATATACACTAATTTTTTGGGGCCTTAATTTCTTTGAGGACCTTAATTTTTTTGACACCTAAGGCAGTGGCCTCATCTGCCTCAAGGCAGAACCGGCCCTGAGTAGGTAAGAATCTTCCATCTACATAATAAGTATTTATGGATGAAGAATTTATCATAATACCTGAAGATGCATGGTGATAACAACATACAAAGTTTTGAATTTTGTTTAGAAATTTCCTGTCAAACAAGGTAAGTTACTTCATCCCCAAAAAAAAAAAAAAAAATTGTGATTGAGTTGCTACCTCATGATATAAGAAGTTTAAATTTCGATATCCTCTTTCCATATATATTAAGAAATGTTTGAAGCACAATATTAAGTAAAGATCGCAACCATGATGCATGCATGCCTTTGTTGTCTATTGACGTACTTTGCTGTAAAGCTTTGCAACATATACTACCATTATAAAACAGATAATTAATTAGATTGACACACATGATTTCTTAAGTGTTTTGTCCTCAGCCGGAGGGCACAGTCAGTGTATATATATATGATAAAACTTGAAAATTAATATTATAATTATTTGAAAATGTTTCAAAATTAATATGCTCTTAGTTACCTTTGGTTCAAAGTTATCATCAAGAAGAATATTGTCGGACTTGATATCTCGGTGTATGATTCTCGGATTACCTAAGAATATATGTACAAGAAAAGTAAAGTTAAATTTATATGGAAGTAATGGATAAAAAATTACATTTGTACTTTATATACTTCTAAAGCGAAAGGATCATTAAACCACTCTTTCATTGACAAATATCTCTTTATATTATTAACATATGAACAATATTAATACCATAATTTATATTACAACTTTTCACTTTAAACAGTTATTCCAAATAACATTAACTATTCATTCAAAAAAATAACATTAACTATTATGTTAATAAAATAAAAATAGCAATAGAGAATTTTCTATTAGTGAGGATATAAGAAATTTTTATCCATATATATAACAAAACTCACATTGCTGATGCAAATACTCCAATCCTTTCCCCAAGCCAATTGCAATTTTCATTCTTTTTGACCATTCCATGGTTGGTTTCCCGCCTGCCACAGTAGTTTGTCATTTATAAATATGGATCAGGCTAGGATGAATTTTATATGTACATTAGGTGATGATATGTGTTATAGAAACTTTTTTTTTTTTGGTAAATAGGGAGATTATATGAAATAAGCACTCCTTTTAAATTCAGGACGACATGATTCGAACCATGCATCTCAAGATACCTTTAGAGAGGAGTTATCACTTGACTACTCCCTCACTGACTAGAAACATCTTTTATTTATTTATTTTTTTTTTTCGAGGAGCTAGAAACATCTTTTTTATAACACTCTTAGCAGATTTCAACTCTTTAATTTTTCAAATCCAATAATTACTTAAAGGTAATTATTTAAATGCTAATAATCAAATGCAACTTTGTCCCAAATAATTAAAATTTCAAAATTTGAAGTAGAATTCTTATTTTCCAAACAATATAAATATATCTCCAAGTGTTGTAATTTATTCACTAGATGTAATTTCAATAAATTAAACCACCTGCTTTCTTTTAATTAATTTTATCATTTTCACTTTGAATTCTATTTGACATAAAAAAAAAATTAGTCTTTATAATTTGTTATAAATTTATTTAATTTCTAAAATTTAATGAAAATATTTTAATTTAATCAATTATTTGTAATTTTATCACATCGGTAAATTTTAAAAAAAAATACGCACCGTGCAAGTGAACTTTCAAGGAATTGTTTGGAACAAATTCATAGACGAGCAAGCGCTGCTCGCCATGGATGCAATATCCGACCAGGCCAACAAGATGACGGTGATGGACGCGGCTAATAAACTCAATCTCCGCTTTAAACTCATCGTCTCCTTGACCACTCCCAGCTTTAAGCTTCTTCACTGCTACCACTTCATCATTTATGAAACCCTTATAAACCCTCCCAAACCCACCTTCTCCAATAACGTTGCCATCACTGAAACCATCTGTTGCCTTCTCTAATTCTTCATAAGCAAAATTCCTGGACCCTGTAGCTGCTGGCAGCTGCGGTGCCGGCGGCCGGCATGGCTGTGCCGGCGGCTGAGGTGGGGAGAAAACTTCTGCAAATACATATTAACAAGACTTCAAAAAATGATAAAAACAGTTGCGCAAATGTGCACACTTAGATACGTTGACATGGCCAACTCTCAATAATGATTCTGTGGAGTAAATAATGAACATCAAACAACATAATAAATATAACGTAATAAATATATTTAAGTTGAGGAGTCAAATGATAAACAGCTGTTTAAAATATTATAATTAAAAAAATTGGTGAGTGCCCAGTTTAAACATACGAATATTTAGAGCTTGTGTTTAATCAAAAACAAAGATATAGGACAATTTATGTATAGATGGAATCTACGTACCTCGTCCCCTCCAAATACAAGCACAGCACCTCCTAAGGTACCTCCAAATACAAACACAGCACCTCCAAATACAAACACAGCACCTCCAAATACAAGCACAGAACCTCCTAATACAAGCACAGTACCTCCAAATACAAGCACAGCACCCGATAATTGCAAGAGCTGACGTCAATAACAGAACAACGGCAATTATTGCCTCCATGGCTGCCGGAGTAACTAGTTAATTAAGCTTGTTATTGATTGATTTTGAGGGAGAAGTGGAACACCAAATGTATTTGGTCTTTGCTTTTTCCTTTTTCTTTGATGGAACTATGATATGTTATAGATATGTGTACAGGAAAAAATTATACAAATAGTGATTTAACCTTTTTTATTTTGTCTATTTTAATATTTGAACTTTTTTTTTGTTCTTTTAAGTGTTTAAATCAGTAAAAAAAAATTTAGAATACTGTTTGTAACGTGTTTTACAAGTTTAAATGTTTATGTCTCATATTAAATAGTAAATTGACTTAAATGTCTCTATTTTAAATTATATTTTATTTTTCATTTAAAAAATTAATTTTTCCTCACTCATTATATTATTATTTTTTAAAAAAATTAAGTATTATTAAAATAAAAGAAATTCAACCGTTATAATAAAGATGTAAAAATTATATTTAGTTAAAATTTAGTTGAATAAGGGAAAATAAAAGTTTAATTAATACGATATAAAAATAATAAATGATAAATGAAACAACTTTTTCAATTTTGTACAAAATTACTGAAAAGAATTAACTTTTTTTCTCAAACTGGAAAAAGAATTAACTTAATGTAACTAAAATAAATTCGATAATTAAAATAAAAAATAAAACAAATAATATTTTATTTTTTAAAAAATTTTAGTGTAATGAATGAAAAGAAATCTTAATTTTTTAATAAAATCTAAAAGAATATAATTAGAGAAAAAAAAGAAAATATAATGTACACAGAACGTACTATTTAAAGTTTATCATATAAGTTCTTTAACTTGTAAAAATTATTAATTTTAATCCGTTCAAACACTTAACTAAACAAAACATGATTTTAAATGCTAAAATAACAAAAAATTCATCCACTATTATGAAGTTTTCCATGTGTGTGTGTGGGTATATATATATACACGGCAAGAAATAATACAGTTGCAGAATAATAAAGTGGGGAGAATTTTCACATGCTTGGACTTGCGTATGTTTGGGGTCTCGTTGCATGCATGCAAGTTACTATCATGGGGTAGAGGGGAGAAATTTCACATGCTTGGACTTGCGTATGTTTGGGTTCTGGCTGCATGCATGCATAGTTACTATCATGGGGTAGAGGGGAGAATTTTCTCATCTTAGACTAATTCTTAATTGCCAGCTTTTTCGCAGGAATAAATAAATTGTCATAATGTTGACATTAATCCAACGCTTACCTTTCCATTAACTTTCCAATTTCCATATAGTAATAATAAACTTCTAATCCCTCACACCCCACAACTATAAATAAATGTGTTTAAGTTCACATGATTATAGCTTACATGATAATAAACATATCATCGAATAGGTTAAACCAAACAAAATAAGCAATGCATTTTTTAAAAAAGATAAAAAAAATTTAAAAAATAAAAGAAAATAAATAATAAAAAATAATGTTCTGAATACAGTTGAAAGAAAAAATAATATGATCCAATTTGAAATATTCATTACTTGTTTACAGGAATGGAATAAACAATCTCAACCAAAAGAGGGAATTGCAAGAGTACAAACAAGGTAATAGGAACACTAGTAAATACACCAATTGGAACTACAATCCAAGTCACTCTATGAGGTAGAATTATGTGAAGGAATGAGCTGAAAGCAACCAGCAGAGATGCAATTGAAAAGATGCCCTATTGATGAGGGCAGCAATAACTAATAACACACACAAATAATTAATAGATAGAGCCAGAAAACACGCACCTTGCAATATTCTGCATAAACACTTTTCTCGCATTGTACCATTTTTCTTGTGTCATCCCAGCCAATTCCAGATTTATCTAACATTTCAGCAATAGCATAGTATTTTCCTTTCAATGTTTTCCATCTAGAATCAATATGTGGATCAGCTTTTATACCACGCAAAGGAAGCTTTTGATTGATCAATTCTTCAACCCAAATTAAATATCCATTCTTCCAAGTACTATCTTGCTTATATTTTGGATCTATAGCAATTTCTTGTAAGCACTCTATTAATGCACAATCCTCCTCCATAGTCCATACTTTTTTATTTTTACCTCTACCACGGATAACTTGACTACTTTCCATAGAATCCATCCTAATATATAAATCAAGTACACAAATAATGTCAAAAAAATCAAGCATATGTAAATCAAGTATATATAAACACAAGAGATCAACCAAGTAGATAAATAAGATCTCATCAATTCCAAGAACATTGAATAAAATTCAATACAAAGTCTTATACATAAATCAAGTATGTAAATTGTGTCAAAAAAATCAAATACATAAATAAAATCTCATCAATGCCTAGAACATTGAACTCTCCAACTATTGAACATTTCTTGGGCAAGATTATTTGTAAAATTGGTCCAATTGTCAGATGTTTGAACCGTTGTGATATATTATACTTCATTGAGATCTTCGTTTTCATCTTCTTCATCCTCCTCTTCTTTATAAAATTGCTCTATCATAGTATCAATTGGCATATATTTTCTTATCAAGTTATGAAATAGACAATATGCCATAATGATACGTCATTGAGTTCTTATTGGATAGAAGGAACAACTTCTAAGAATCGACCATCGTCCTTTAAGTAGTGAAAAACATCTCTCTATCACATTTCTAGCTTTGGAGTGTTTCATATTAAAATACTCCTCTGCAGATTGTGGTTGTCTATCACCACTCCACTCATTGAGGTGATAACATTGCCCTCTATAAGGGGCAAGAAATCCATCATCGTTAGTGTTGCCAGCATTAACCAAGTAATAACAACCTTCATATATGAAAAAATTAAACAAATTATTATTTTTTTTTTGTTATATGATGTAAGAACCTTCCTTGACTTTTAAATTTCATATTAAAAACTAATGGTACCTTGAGGAATTTTTAAGCCATTAGGTCTAGAAATGGCATCTCGAAGGACACGACCATCATGCGCCGACCCCTCCCAACCAAGTAAAATATAAATAAAATGCATGTCAAGTGAGCAAACACCCAAAACATTCATTGCAATATTACCTTTTCTTGTTCTATATTTTGCTTTATCCTCATTTGGCACCGACACACTTACATAAGTACCATCTAGTGCTCATATACAATTCTACAAAAAAAAAAAATTGAAGAATGATAAGAATTTATCCATTTGATAAAATTTACAAATTAAATTAGTAAGATTTGTGTTATGTACCTTAAAAAATTTCCATTTATTACTCTGACAATCATCTACTATAGGCGTAGGCTTTTTAAACAACTGATTGTGCAACTTAAGAATGACCTTCAAACAAAGGTTGAAATATCTACTAACAGTCTCTCCACTTCTAATAAAATAAGTGTCAATACTTCTATTTTTCTTGTGGTGAGATAATACATACAAAAATATTGCAACAATTTCCCTAATAGACATATTTCTAGATCCTTTTAAACCTCCAATATCGCTAACCATCTCGCAAAGCACATCGAATGTATGTCTATTCATGCAGAGCTCATTCTTGCAATTAACATCACTCTCTTTTATTAGCATTTCTAAATTAGCTATTCTTAATCTTTTCTTGTTCCTTTTCTTCTCTTTCAATTGTCGCCAATTAAAAATGGTTGAACTCATGAAATACCATTTCACATACATAATAAAAACTATAATACTAACAATTCTAACAAATTGAGCTTGCTGCAAAATTTTCTTTCTTCTCTTTAGGAGGCCAAAATCATTCATTTCCCTATATTAATGTAAAATATCTATTAAAACACATGCATGAATAATAGAAATAAAATTTGGTAAATGCATTTGTAAATCAAAGAAAGTTTGCAGAAACAAAGCCTAGTTTTGAATGCTACAAATCAAAAAGAAGAGAAAGACAGGTATCTGAAATCTAATTAATATGAACCACCAAATGGATTGAATAAAGTAGCTAAAATTGATGTCCATATGAACCACCAAAATGGCTCGTGATAAAGTAAAAATTTCAAAACCCATTGAGCTTAACCTATTATCTTATCTGTATAATGCAACAAAAGAAAATTATGGATTTGAAGAAAATTAATTAGAACAGAAAAACACTAATAATAAGAGAATTATGTTGGTGTCACACTTACATGGAACCATGCATGTGCATATAGTTACACCAAATGACCAAAAGGAATCAATCTTATCAACAATTATTACACCCACTAATTGGGAATCAATAAATATTGTCTACTGAAAATTTGCAATTTCGGTGACCTTTTTTTTTTTTTTTTTAATATTTGTCTATCATCATTTTCCAAGATGTATTTTACAACTTCCTAGCCAATGCCAATCCAAGGTTTTGTCATCAAAATGCTTTCATCCTGTTTAAATATATATGCTATTCTCTAGATTTGTTAATTTATTAAACTGTTTATTTGATAATTAACAGTCTTTCCTTCATTCATTCAATTTTGGGTTTTCTTAGCTTAGAATTTGAACTTTCTTAAACACTCAATTTTGGGTCCTTTTCAGGCCATGCAAAAAGGGGCAAACACTCAAATTTCACCTTAATGATGTACATTCGCCAATGAGAAGAGGAAAATTGTTTATGTAAATATATTATTTCTGATTGAAAATGCTATGAAATTTGGTGCAATTATAATGAGATAACAAAATTCTCTTCCAAAAAGTTCAAACAAATTCAAATTCAACCAAAAATAATTTCTCACTACAAGAAAAACAATTTATAGTGACGAAATTTAGTGAGAGTATAAAAAATTTGTCGCTAAAAGATCAAATTTTATTCATTTAATGATGGTATAAATTTTTCCTCATTAAAGACAATGCTTTCTAATGATGGGCTTTTTACTTGGTCATAATTGATGAGTTAGCCCATCATTATTGGCTTAAAAACATGATTTTTAATGATGGATTTTATTTAGAGGAAATTTCACCCCATGGGGTTTGTCAACCCAAATTATATCGTTTGTGGCCAGCGCTTATTTTTTCTTTCACTTTTATCTTTGCTCTTTTCATCTTTGTCTTGATTTTGGTCTATTTTTGAAAGTTTGGGCAAATTATCAGCGTTTTACGTGTTTAGTTTCCCCAACAGATTTCTGCAGCCGTGATCTTTTATTAAACTCTTTAGTCCCTTTTGCTTCTTTGCTACATCATGCCTCTTTAGAATCTCTTATTCTCAACCATTACCATTATGCTCCTTTTTCTTTTCATTTTTCTAAAACCTGAGTGGAAAATTTTGATTGGAGTTATCTTAAAAATGTTCCAGAAAAATTATAAAATTTGTTATCCATCTGAAAGATAAAATTAATGGTGAAAAAACTGAAAAAATAACAAATAGCAACAAAAATCAATACAAATAAACAAAAATCAACAACTACAATATTTTGTTGCTTTTTGTTGATTTTATTATTTCAGTTGTTACTTTCAATTGTTTTTGTTGTTTGTCTTTGTTTATATTTGTTGATTTTTGTTAAAAATAAAAAAAATACAATAAAAATTATGAGATATATAAAAAATTATTATTTTTTATCATTAATACTAATAAAAGTAAAAAATTTATTTATGGCCTTAAATTTGTCATTAATAGTGAAAAATAATTTAAAAAATAATAAAAAATCAACAAAAATAAACAAAAATCAACAACTGCAATTTTTTGTTGCTTTTGTTGATTTTGTTATTTCAGTTGTTGCTTTCAATTTTTTTGTTGTTTGTTTTTGTTTATATTTGTTGATTTTTGTTAAAAATAAAAAAATAACAATAAAAAAATAAAAATTATGAGATATATAAAAAAATTATTATTTTTATCATTAATACTAAGTAAAAATTTTATTTATGGCCTTAATTTTGTCATTAATAATGAAAAAATAATTTAAAAAATAATAATAAATCAACAAAAATAAACAACAATAAACAAAAATAAATAAAAATCAACAACTGCAATTTTTTGTTGCTTTTTGTTGATTTTATTATTTCAATTGTTTTTGTTGTTTGCCTTTGTTTATATTTATTGATTTTCGTTAAAAATAAAAAAAATAACAATAAAAAACCATAAAAATTATGAGATATATAAAAAAATTATTATTTTTATCATT
>CATIWK010039439.1:0-23065 GCA_949634005.1 Mallotus japonicus | reverse complement strand
CTTCATTTTTTCTCCAAGTTAGTAGTCAAACTGTATATATTTCTCTATTATATCAGATTTGTAGATATTAAAGTTCATAGATGATGCCGGCTTTCTGTTTGTATTTGAGTAATTATGAAAATTTGATATAGTTTTTGAACTATGAAGGTGGAATTTTTACCATTTTTTTATTCAACTTTGGGCAGCTATTTATTTTTTTATTAGTCTATGAAACTAAGTTTAGTTTAAAATTTAGTTGGTTTGTATCGTTTTATAATCATTTATAATTTTATATCTACAATTAATAATATACTATTATTTGTGCTAAAAAATTTGCTGCTTACATATGATAGTTTCGGGTTAGGAATTTTAGATATGAAAATAAAGTTTTTAAAATTTTTAGAACTTGGTTATCAAATATTTGAAATTTACTTTGAATAATTTACTAAGTATTCAAATAAATATTTTCAAAGTATATTTATCCTTGAACATCACCATATGTTTTGGGATGACATATGGTTTTTCAAGTAATTTATTATCTTTAAATATTTGATTTAGTAGTAATCATTGATAGGTACACTATTGTTAAGAAAAATAAAAATAATATAATGTTGGAGGCATGCTTCATGCCATGATAAGGTGCATAGGGAATGATCGCATTAAAATTTAATTAAAGCAACAGAAGAAAGTAATGTCAAACAAGTGCTAGTAGTGGGGGCAATGGCATGTTGGTTGGCTAAGAGTGAAGTCAAAATAAATTGTGGCAACCACACGACTCCATGTGCCAGACTCTAGATTCTGAGGTGAGATGGCTTCATTTTGATTAGACCCCTTATTCTCCAAAATTAACATCTAATTCATCTTCACTATGTCATGCCACTTGGGCATGTGTTTGTCTTCTCTGTCGTTCTTTTTTGGTCAATTTCTTGTTCCATCAAGGCTAGCTAATTACAGCAGGTACACACTCTTTTGAGGCTTTTGATTTCTTCTGTTTCTTGTTGTTCATTCCTTGTTTAAAGAAGGGCATCAGACAATGTCTTGTTTTGTTGCTTTTTGTGTGGAAGAGTAAATGGGATTTTATGGTATGATCATCACCATTCACTATATTATAATGTTTATCCAACAATGGTATTGTGCTGTTATATTATGATTCATATTTTTCTGTGTTTTAAAATAAGGTAATTTATTAACACTCTCGAGATTTATTCTAATTTATTAGTTTAGTTCTGCATTTTTAGAAGTCAATTAAATACTTTATATGTTTGATCTTACTAACTATTTTTTTATTTCACTAACTTAATACCTCATTAGATTTACAATAAAAATATCAAACTTGAGGGAGTGTTTAGTTAGCGGAAGGGAAAAATAATTAATAAAATTAAACTTGAAGGATCTATTAGTTGACTTTTAAAAATATAATAGCGGATTAGTAGATTTGATCAAATTTCAGAGATAATCTTAATTTACCCTATAAAATATTCTATTAACATTTTTTTTTATTTTTTTTATCTTGCTGTATTATTGGAGATAGAAAATCTATGTTGAAAACTGCTGGATTTCAATTATGAAATCACAATTTATAAAATATAACATAGAGACTTAGTCGTTAGACCCAATTCTTACTGATATTCTATTAACTATTATTTTATTTATACTTTCAAATAAAAAAACAGGAGTAAAAAATAAATTTGTAAGTCCAAAAAATACTATTACAAGATTGCTTTCCTCAACAACCAAAATAAAATTTGACGCCTCCGAGGCCTTGGCTTTGGAGGTGTTATGGGAGGTTGGCGGTTCAATCCCTCCTCCTCCCTCCAATCTCTCCAACTCCTAAAAAAAAAAAAATAAATAAATTTTGACAATACCACACTAAAAATTCATTTTTTTTTTCCTTTCTAAATGCCTTTTAAATATAATTTTTTTTCAAATGAATTCTTATTAATGAAATGTATTTGGTTTAAATGAATATTTTATAAATATTCATTTGATAATTCTAATAACTTTTTTAGAATTTGGTTTTATAATAACCAATTCCACAAAATTAAAAAAGTTGAAATTGAAAATGAATTTCACAGAATTTTTATTTAAACTAAACACTCTCACTTGAATTTGCAAATAAATTTAATAAAATTTTATGAAATTCATTTATACCAAACATAATATTAGATATAATTTTTCACTAAAAAATTCAAACATTTTAAATACGACGATATTATAAAACAAATAATTTTTTTTATGTATCAAACTAAAATTTTTACAAATCCCAAAATTGTATCAATAATATTCTATTCTTAATTTTCAAGCAGACTAATGCACATTCATTGCTTCCTTTCAAAAAAAAAAAAAAAAAGCACATTCATTGGGCAAATAATTTGATAATAACGAAGTGGGTATTCTATGATGCAGAAAAGTTAGAAGCCTACACCCAAATGAGTCTAAGCTAATTTTTTCGTCCCTGCACGTTCTGTTTTCTAACATGCACAAGAGACTATATCTTAATGGGCTGATAAGAACTCCAAAATTTCATGGCCTCATGAAGAGATCAGATCCATGTAATGTAAATACATCAGATAAACATAGAAACATAAAAATGATGATGCTTTGTCTAGATGACTTCCCAAATAAAAATACATCTAACCCACACCACAAGTTGTATAGCAATGGTGGCTTGTACTTGTACACTATTTTCTAGTGTCACTGAACTATATATAGCTTTTACTATGCTCCATTTACATTACAAAGTATAAAATCTATGGAAGAAACAACTCAAGACCTAAATGTATTACCTAAATTCGGAATTGTCATATGATTCAGTGCTTTCATAAGGTGGTGCTTCATAGAAACTAGAGTCTTCAGAAGCCTCGGGGCTTGCATACGCAGGTGTTTCATATTCAGGTGAATTCTCGGAAACTTCAACTTTTTCAAGAGCTTCATGAACTTCAGTAACTCCTGCTTGGAAAGTTTGAAGCAAGTAATGCACTCCATTGACCACATCATACACCATTAGCCCTATTCTACCTCCAACCCAACTGCCCAAATGACTTCCAACAAGATAGCCAAAGCGTCCGAGGCTTGCCTCGCCAACAAACCCTCCAGCATAGGCACCACCCAGTGTTCCAGTGCCCCTTAGAAATCCTTCTGTTATAGTACCTCCGTAATACAGAGCTTCGAAAAAGTCCCACCCGGAAGAAATAATGGGACCTATGATGCGTTTTGCTTGTCGGGTAGCCAACTTTGCAGCCTTTGCCCCTTCTATCTGTGCTTGTTTTGCTGCATCTTTGGCAGCCATTCCCTGTCCAATTGCGTCAAGCAATGCGCGCTCAATTGCAAGGTTCCTTGCCTTCTCCACATGAGCAGACCTAATGTTGTAGAAATAGAGTTTCACACCTTCCTTCACCGTGCATGCCAGGGTTCCAGAGCTCATGTCAAAACAGTTAAAGATCGTAAACTTCCCACTCTGGGAAGAATAATCTTCTCCAACTAGCTGCCGACATTTATCAGCTATAAAAAGCAAATATTAAGTATATGACAATTAGTCATGAAAACACAAAATAAAAACACATCCTTATCAGGCTCAGTTTTTGAACATTGAAGGAATGGAACTGGCTCTTTTTCAGTGGTTTTACACAGCAAAAAATTAAATTGTGTAACATAAAATGGACTTGTTCATTCATCATCTAAGATTTACAAATTCATCAGATCCTAAAATCCACCGGCAAAGAACAAGTTGTTTTGCATGAATGTGAAAAATATATGCACATTGAAGATTCATATTGTCTTGAATTAGCCATATTGTTTTCTAAAATATTTAGAAATTAAGCATCTAAGTTCTCATTTGTAAGCAAAACCAATGGTAACTTCACCATATGGAAACAGATTAACATTAGAAATCTGAAAGTTTTGATAAACCATTAATTCACAGTTTTTACCTTTTCCACTACCCAACTATTCTACAAGCAGGAAATGTAAAAAGCAAAGAACAACTGTACTAATCTGTGCAACAACCCAGGAAGTAAGTTCATCATTCAAACTTCCAGATTAGAAAAAACATGTAATCATCTATACTTAAATTAAAAAAATTCAACTTTAGCATTCAAATTGCAGCACACAACACCCAAGGCACAAAGTCAAAACAAGGATTCAGCAACTCTAACAATCCCCCAAGTAATGAAAACTAAAAAAAGGTTGAAACTTTTACCTGGATCCCGTAAATTCTAAACAATGGGTAGCAGAAAAGAACCCTAAAAGACATACCTGTGATGCTGAGAGTGACGATTCCAATTACGACGATGAGAAGATGAACCCGTTTCTTTTGGAAATCGAAGTCCATGATCTGGGTATTCTTTTTTTTTAAAGTATATGAATTGATACCTACTCTACTCTGAAAGGTTTGATTGAGCTGGGGAATTGATTTTGGATGTATAACTATAAATGAGTAGATTCAAGTAATTAAGATGGTGAATTGAATGTTCAAAATGTTTGATTAAGCCATCAGCCATGTGAACCTTCCAAGTTCCATCCAAGAAAAGAAAGTTCTTTGCTTTGAATCGACATTAATGACTTACTTTTTGGCAACAACTTAAAAACGCACCGTTTCACCTTTCTTTTGGGTCGCTCAAGCCCAATGAGCCATGTCCTCTTTAACCATCTAGTCTATGGATAATTTTATTTCACGATCTTTTTCTTGAAAACCATAACCAAGTAAGTAAATATACTGTTTGCTTGCTACTATAGATGAACAAGAAGAACACCAGCCTTATTATATACATCATCTGTCTTCAATTCTCTGTTACTAGTCCAATTTGTACAGCAAATGAAATAATAATAATAACAATAACAATAAAATCAAAAAAACTGAAATTTCTTCCATGGTGATTCTAGGATAAATTCTCAAAGCTATTCAGTGCGGCTTACCACTTGTAATTATGGAAAAAAGAGCTATCTTTATTTCCCATACCTCATTATTTGGATGATCTGAAAGAGCCATTTCAAAACATCTCTCCTTAGCATAGGAGATGCATATTTGGCTCTCCCAAATCAACCTTTTACTTGCCAGTGGTGAAGTTGGCAAGACCTGGGCATTATATGCCAATTTTGTTGCTTAAGATAAGGAGTCGAACGTTGGTCAAAGCCTCAGCTGAGAAGATAGCAGCTAATCATCAACTTGCTCGTTGCATGCATCTACCAGGTATAATAACAACTGCATATACCTTCAAATGAAAGGAGTTTTGAGAGAGATATTCAAAGGAATTATAATTGCAATATAAGAGAAAAATCCTGAAAAAAAAAAGGTGTAAATAATGCATCATGAAAGAAATGCCAACACAAGGCTTCACTGGGAAAAAATGATAAGTATATTTAACTTAAATGGCAACAGCAAATGCACGGTGAGTGTCCACAGGAACACTTCCAGAAGTGAAAAATGGCATCAAACCATATCATAATCTTTAAGTTCGTATTATGCTGTAAGAATTAAATATTATATGTTTACACGGTTCATAAAGCATCTAAATTTAAGATTTTGCTACACCTTAGAATTTTATTTTAATACTAAATTGAGAAACTAGGAGAAGAGAAAAAATAAAACTAAAAGTACACATGTCATGGGCAGCCATAAAGCTTTCTAGTATACCATTTTTCTATCCAAAAAGAGAAACATTTAAAGCAGTTAGTGGATAATTTAACTTTCATTCTGTTGGTTTGCAATGCAAGTGCAGACACTACTTAAATTGACAATGCTACTATTCTGAGAAAACCAATAGTTTGACATCATCAAGAATTGACATCCAATTTTGCATTATGATCTCCATAAACCTGAAATACACAGCCAAAAGTAGGATACAACTACCTGCATCTGCAAAGGTTGATAAACTCCAACAACTTGGTCAGCACCAAAACAATTCCTTGTGAGAAATACCACGCTACAGCAGGATCCAAGATGATCCATATGCATCAGCTCCATCTCTACATGAGTTTCGCTGCTGGCTGAAAGTTTTCACATGAAAAGCCTATTTAGATTCTTCGGTGACAGCATTTCCATATTAAGAAATGCCACTAAATTTTAGTCTCTTTCAGACTCTTAGCATACTTTAAGAGCTGACGGAAACATTATATAGATGCCCTTCTATGTCCGGAACAAAGCCTTTCTCCATCATTTCCTTCATAACAATCTCATAGGTCATTTGGTTTGGAACCAAACCCTTCTCCAGCATCTCATTAAGAAGCCCATTTGCATCTTCAAGCTTACCTTTTTTACAGAAGCCCTTTAATAGCACATTATATGTGACAACATTGGGTATTCTCCTTGCTTTCTCCATGCGTGTCCTCACATTTAATGCTGCCTTGAGATTTCCTTCCCTACAATAGCCATCCATCAAAGTATTATATGTTATGTGACTTGGATTCAATCCTTTTCTTGACATCTCATCCAAGAGCCTCATTGCCTTTCTCAATTCCCCTTTGTTGCATAATGAATCTATCAATATATTATATGTGATAAGATCAGGTCTTAAATCCATACTAGCCATTTCCTTCATAAGATTCCTTGCAGCTTCCATATCTCCCTTTCTACATAAACCAGCAATTAGGCAGTTGCATGTTGAAACATCAGGGCAAACCCCTTTGCCTAACATTATATTAAACAGTGCAAATGCATCCTCTAGATTTCCACCCTTACAGAAAGCATCAATCAATGTATTGTAGGTTTTAACATTTGGAACTATTTCTTGTTTTGGCATATCATCAAAAAATTCACCCGCTTGCTTCACCATCTTATTCTTGCAGAACCCATTAATAAGTGCATTATAAGTAATGATATTTGGCTTCAAACCTGAATCGACCATTTGGTCCCGCAAAGCAATAGCCTCAGCAACCTTTCCATGGCTACATAACCCATTAATTAATGAATTGTAAGTAACCACATTAGGTTTAACATCTTGCGTATTCATTTCAGCAAACACCTTCATTGCAGCTGACACATTCCCATCCTTGCAAAATCCATCAATCAAAGTATTAAAAGTAACATTATTTGGGCAGATTCTATTTTCTGTCATGTCCTTCAAAATGGCATCAACCCGATACATCTTCCTAATACTGCCCATCTTGCAATACCCATCAATCAGAGTATTATAAGTAATTACATTTGGTGATACTCCCCGCATTTTCATATCCTCAATAACATCACCAGCCCTATTCAATTTCCCTACTTTACAGAACCCTTTGATCACAATATTAAAACTAATCAAGTTAGGTTCAGTTCGTGTTTTTATCATATTGTTATAAACAAACTCCATATATCCAATTTCACCATCCTTAACCAAAGCACTCAATAATGGATTAAAAGAAACAATAGACAACTTAAACCCATAATCACCAGCTCTCTTAAACGCCTCAAATCCCAAATGCGTTTTCAAATTTTTTGCATATGCCCATACCAACATATCAGCAATAATTGTATTAGCGCAAAAAGAATCCCCAGCAACAGAAATTGCATGAAAAATAGACGACACTTGGTAATTCTTATCATTCTTAACAAAATTATCCAAAAAAGATCTGATCTTTGAGTACTTCTTATCACACGCAAGTGAATTCAACATTCTAAAAGTGAGTTCTAATGAGTGTGAAAGTTTAAGCTCCTTTTGGGACCAAGTGAAGTACCTGAAAGTGAGCAATGGGTCTGCCCCTGAAGTGAGTAATTGGTGAAGGAATGTGCTGGGATTTGTGTTTTTGAGATGGGTGGTTTTGAGCTCTGACCAGTGTTGCTTTGCTATGAGGTCTATAACCTCTGGGATTTTTATACATGATAAGCTCAATTTTCTAAAGGGTTGTTTGTTTCTCGGGAAAACGATTTTTTGCAGGAATTTTCCATGGGAATTATGGAGTTTAAGATGATACATTAGAAAGGATGAATTTTGGATTTGCAAATGATTTTTCTTCTCTTGTTTTGCTATCTGTTGTTGGGTGAGTTGCAAGGTGTCCTTGTCACCCAATGTTGGAGAAAGCTGAATTTACTAAATCGCCCTTTTGATACTATTTCAATTTTCAATCCAAAATAATCCTATTTTATTTAAGTGAACGAACTAAATATGACGAAAAGACTATAACATTCTAAGAATAAAAAGTGAAATATCAATAATTATTTGTATTGGTGAATGATATAATAAGGTAGCTTTTCTTTTAAATTTAATAAAAATTAATTTGACAAATCGAAAATAATAAAATATAAATCTTACTCTTCAAAATATCGTTAGAGAAAAATAGTTAATAAATTTCTACCTCGCTAGCTATCTTAAACTATATTTTATACATACTTTAAGTTATATTTCATGATAATTTAAAAATATATTTTACACTGAATTTGTGAATATATTTATACAATTTAATATTATATTTTGTTATTTTATAAATAAATTTTCATTTAATAATTAATAAAAACATCAAAATATAAGATAAAATCTAACAAGTACAACTAAAATAAATAAAAAAGCTCTTTTTTAATATTTTTTTTACATCGCTCTTTTCTAATATCTACTTATGTTTAATATATATTTTTTGAACTGAAGAATGAGATATAAAGACTAAATTATTGACTTCTTTAATATCTGAAAGAAAATTTTATCACTAAACCATTTAACTTTCGACAAAGTATGTCTAATATTTAAAGTTCAAGAAAAACTATCAAAATGAGATAAATTTAAAATGTTTTTATTTATTTATATTTTACAATTTTAAAAATATCTTATTTTTGGGCAAAGGATTAAGGAAAGTTTAATCATGTAATTTGGCATAAATAAAGACTAAATAAATAAATAGTGCTTAACAAAAAGGTTAAATTCGTCAATATAAAAAAACCAAAAGACACAAAAAAAAATGAACCAAAATAGAAGGGTTTATGAAGGGCTTTTCCTGTTCTTGTACTAAAACCCCTTCTCCAGACTTCTCCGTCTCCTTCTTCTCCAATGGAGCTTCATCAACACCAAGATTAACCCAATCATTTTCAAAACCCTTCATTTCCCAATTTTGCCCTTCATCTCTTAATTCGCCAAACGCAATGTTGAAGCTCCTTTCTTCTTCTTCTGCTCGCCAATTCCACACCCACCTAACAACCTCCTCTCATCTCCGACTCGCCGCCACCACCACCCCCGCCGCCGCCGAGTTATCACCTTTTCTCAGTGCTATCACCGGTTTAGCTCGGAGAAAATCACCTCGCTTTTATCAAAAGGCGTTCTTTTGCTCCAATTCTTCTTCCGGCGATGGCCCTGGTGAGCTCGTTGAGATTGAACTGAAGAGCACGGAGTCCGATACTGATGCTGCCAATGATTCTAGAAATGCTATTGTGTCTACTAATCCTCGGCCTGAGGATTATCTCACGGTTGGTGCTATAAAGCTTTAATCTTTTGTTTACTTACTGCTTCACTTTGCTGTAACATTGTGATTAATTCAAGCTTATGGTTAATTGTGAGTATGTATGTGAAAAATAAAATGTGGTTCTCGATCATATCAAACTTTGCTTTTACATTTCTGTCAATCTTATGATAATTATGTAATAGTTTTGAGTTACTGGCAATGCAAAGGATGAGGCCTACTGTCTGTGATAGAACTATGGTAATTTTTGCAAGTCCTGTGTAGATTACAGAATCTGCTGAGTTTATAAGTTTGGCAATGAAATGGAGTAAGAAAGCTGGGGCCTTTTGGCCCTGCCAAACATTTTTACATAGTTTTGTAGTCTTCCTTGATATAAATTATTTCTTTTTTTTTTTTGAATGTACAGAATTGACATGCAGATTGAGTTTTTTTTTTTTCATGTATTTGAAAAATCTTTAATGGCAATTTGAAAATTTTTAGACTAATTTAGATATGCATTTTGTAATTGCACTAATCTTTTGTGATCTTTGGGCAGGTATTGGCATTACCCTTGCTACATAGACCTTTATTTCCTGGTTTCTACATGCCACTTTATGTCAAGGTATAGCTGGCTCGGTCTTATATCATTTATTATAAAGTTCACTCTGAATTAGTGCTAGAGTTGGTACCAATTCTTTATTATCAAAGTTTGGGTCTAATAATTTTTTCAAACTGGCATTCTGGCTGTAAACATCTTAGGCAACCGACATGCTTGTAAAATTTCTATAGCTTGGGATAATTGTGGAGTAGTTTGATGGAAATGTTCAATGAAGCTCAATAATAGTTGTGAGGTTGAATGTACAAGGGCTCACATCATACTTTTGCTGCTTTTCACATTATTTTTGTAATATCTCAGCTGATATATTTTCTTTGCATGAGTGACTTTTAATGGTGATTGGTGGATCGAACATTAAGCTTTCATACCGTTGGTGGTTACTAAAATATTTTTTGTTCCTGATGTTTTATCTTCAGGATCCTAAATTATTGGCAGCTTTACAAGAAAATCAAAAAAGGCAAGCCCCATATGCTGGTGCCTTTCTTGTTAAAGATGAGCCAGGGACTGATGCCAGTGTGGTAACTGGTTCTGAATCGGAGAAAAATATATATGACCTTAAAGGAAAAGATTTGCTAAATCGTCTTCATGAAGTTGGCACACTTGCCCAGGTGTCCATTTTGTTGCAACTTTTCTGGTTGTATTTGTTGTTTTGTGTTGCCTCAGTAAATTGATCTTTAGAATAAAGCAAGAACAAGAAAAGTGTAAAAGTACTGATGCCATATCTGTGTTTGTGACACCAGATTTCGAGCATCCAAGGAGACCAAGTCATCCTTATGGGTCATAGACGACTTCGAATAACAGAGATGGTGAGTATGGATTTATCATTTTCTACAAATATGGCATCTCAAATTTATGATTGATCATTTTCTTATCATTTTTTTTCCTTTAGCCTCACCCTGAAATAATTTGGCTTTTGCACAGGTTAGCGAGGATCCCCTTACTGTTAAAGTTGATCATCTCAAAGTATGTTGTCTAATTATTATTTACTTTTATTTTAGTAGTTATTTTTATGTTGAAGTCAATGTTCCATCTCCAGAAGAGATTCTTTTACCCTTATAATGGACTTCCTTTTCCCACTTTGCAGGAAAAACCATTTAACAAGGATGATGACGTAATAAAGGCAACATCCTTCGAGGTTATTGCAACTCTAAGAGATGTTCTGAGAACAAGTAGCTTCTGGAGAGATCATGTTGAGACATATTCAAAGGTGTTTGCCTTTTCAAGAATTTAAATCTTTTCCCTTTTAGATTTTGTTAATGCTCTTGGAAAGCACTTCTTTATTTTAACTTTGTTACTTTTTACAGTGTGATTGTATTTCAAATTTACATTGAGGGCTGCGTTCATGCTATTATCTTGTTTATAGGTTTATGGACTGCATGTTAAACAATCTTGCCTTGCAACCATTTCATGCCTTTCAAATTCCAAATTGTCACTCTCAGTTGTTGTGTGTTTTGCTGTCCTTTAAAATTCAAAATGATGGTTATTTAATCTTGACGACAGCAGCATATAGGTGACTTCAGTTTTCCAAGGTTGGCTGATTTTGGTGCTGCAATATGTGCTGCGAACAAATTGCAATGCCAAAAAGTGCTTGAAGAGCTGGATGTAAGTAGCATTAGACATGTCTTTGTGACATATTTTGACGAGCTCATTGTTTTTAATCTTTGATGCAATTTGAGGTGTTTTTCAGTCAACAATTTATTTAGTGAAAGATGCAGGCCTTTGTTGACAGAAAATTCACTTAGCACCTTTTTAATAGGGCTTCTTATGTTTATGAAACTTTTTGTGTAACTATATGGCTTGGGTACCTCAGGTATATAAACGTTTGAACCTCGCATTGGAGCTGATGAAGAAAGAACTGGAAATCAGCAAGATTCAGGTACATTACATCTTTGTTTTTCGATAGCATGTGTGTCTAATCATCATCAGTTTTTTTGTTCATACTAATTAACTTTCTTGGATCACATGTAGGAATCAATTGCAAAAGCCATTGAAGAAAAGCTAAGTGGTGAGCAGCGTCGTTATTTGTTGAATGAACAGCTTAAGGCCATAAAAAAGGTATTTGTTCCACTTCTTTGCTTCTGTATGCATGTGCTTGTATTTTGTTTGTATATCTTCTGTTGCTGATCTTTATCTATTATGGTGATGGTAAGTTGGCAGCTAGTCTCATTGGTCAGAAGCAGATGTATCATTTTTAAGTTTTTTAGATTGGATGTAACTGGAATATAAACTTTGGTGATGCAGGAACTGGGATTGGAAACAGATGACAAAACTGCACTCTCTTGTAAGTTCTTCTCTGAATTTCTTCCTCCCTTCTTAAACATAGCCTCGAAGAAGTTCTTTAGGATTTTTATTTTACTGCAAAAGTATGTGTTGCCACTTGTCATTTGTCATAATAATACAAGGTCTTACATAGGATTACATTTTTCTCATAGTTTGGTTCTGTTATTGGCTTTACTTTAAGATGGATAAAAGCATTTATTCTGGATTGCAATTTATGGTTTAAATATTTTCTAATGCTTGGCTGCAGCAAAGTTTAGGGAAAGGCTCGAACAGAACAAGGAGAAATTTCCACAACATGTTTTGCAAGTAATAGAAGAAGAGCTTACGAAGCTGCAGCTTTTAGAGGCCAGTTCAAGTGAATTTAATGTTACTCGTAATTATCTGGATTGGTTGACTGCATTGCCCTGGGGTAATTTTAGGTCTGTTTCTCCTTTTTCTGTATGTTCATAAATGTCTCTAGAGATGTAATATTTAATATCTGTCATGTTGATATTCTACAAAACAGGCTGATGGACAGTGACAAACCTTTTTAGCACATGGGATGTGCACCTGTTCGGTATCTCATGTGGCTTAAGTTTTAGGAGGGAAATGAATTCTTTACATGACTTTCTATTGGTCTTTTTTATGTAGCAGTTATGTTAATCATATAATCCTATCAATGTGTGTGTATGCACACACATAGAAAGTAAAGTAATGTATGAAGGCAATTTCATCGAGTTTCTGACCTTATGTATTTTTTTTCTTACAAGAGTGATGTCTAGCTGGTAGCTACTATGGTGCTACATTGTTTTCAGAATTTCATTGACTTTCTGACCTTTTGTAGTTTTTCCTTATAAGAGTGATGTCTAGCTAGTAGCTACTTTGGTTCTAGACTGTTTTTAGGTAATATCAATTTCGTTGTATAAACTGGTTCTCTGAGAGGTGTGCCTTAGGATATTGGTTTTTGAAACTTCTACTAGAATTTATATGGAACATTAGAGTTGTCTCATTTATTTTTCTACAATTTTGAATGCAGCGATGAGAATTTTGATGTCCTTCTGGCACAAAAAATTCTTGATGAAGATCATTATGGATTAACTGATGTTAAGGATAGAATATTGGAGTTTATAGCTGTTGGAAAACTAAGAGGAACTTCCCAAGGTTGGTATGCATTCTTTTTCTTGTATGTTTGTGTTCCAGAACTGAAGAAGATTTCCATTGATGTTATTGTCTCCTTGCCATTTATCTATTCTGTTAAGCAGCAGAAGCAGCAATATAAAATTTCTTATCTTTTTCAAACACATCTCAGGAAAAATCATTTGTCTCTCTGGCCCGCCTGGAGTGGGCAAAACTAGCATTGGCCGTTCAATTGCACGTGCTTTGAATCGGAAGTTCTTTCGGTTCTCAGTAGGAGGGTTGTCTGATGTTGCTGAAATTAAGGTATTTGAAACCTCTTTTAGAAAAAAAATGATTGTCTATGTGTTGACCATGAAGTGTTATGGCCTGTAGCATTTGCATCTCATCTGATTTGATATTACATTCAGGGGCATCGTCGTACCTACGTTGGTGCAATGCCAGGAAAGATGGTGCAGTGTCTGAAAAATGTTGGAACCGCTAACCCTCTCGTCTTGATTGATGAGATTGACAAGGTACTATGATATGGGCAGCTTTAATTTACTCTTGAACTTTGTGTCCTTTTTTCCTCTCTCGCACCAGTGCTTCCCATTGGTGGACCACACTGATTAGGTCCCCATGATTTAATTTCTAATTTTGAAGCACTGATCTAGAATCTTTTTTTTTCCTGTGATTTATTGCAGTTGGGAAGAGGTATTGCTGGTGATCCAGCTAGTGCTCTGTTGGAGCTTCTTGATCCAGAGCAAAATGCTAATTTTCTAGACCACTACCTTGATGTTACAATTGACCTATCAAAGGTTGGTTAATGTAGTGATCTGCAGACACCTCTGTCTTTGGTGGGAGCTAATTTCTTAATTTTGAAGTTTTTGTGCAATAGTTAATGCATTGAACTCTAAGCATATCATGTCATGTCAAACATTGGCATTGATTGCATCATTAGTGTCCTTGGAAGTTGTGTTATAGATGTTTGAAGAAGCGGTACTTTCTCGATGATGGGAATTATGCATTGAATGCATGTCTTTCTCTATCTTATTTTATACTTTTTTCTACTCGGTATGTCATCCTTTGAAAATTTATTGCAGGTTCTGTTTGTATGCACAGCAAATGTTGTGGACATGATACCTGGCCCTCTCTTGGACAGGATGGAGGTCATTGCTATTGCTGGGTATATTACTGATGAGAAAATGCACATTGCCAGAGATTATTTGGAGAAATCTACACGTGAAGCATGTGGCATTAAGCCTGAAAATGTGAGTATGCTTACTTGAAATAAATTCATTTTAGTAGCACTAGGATATGATGTCAGTTATAACATTTTTATTTACTTATTATTTTTTTTTTTCCATTTTAGAACACAGGCGCTTCCTTCTGCTTGTAATATTTGTTTGACATATCATTTACTCATAGAATTTATTCAACCTAATACTTTCAGGCTGAAGTGACTGATGCTGCTATTCTTGCCCTCATAGAGAATTATTGCCGAGAGGCAGGGGTTCGGAATCTTCAAAAGCAAATAGAAAAGATCTATCGCAAGGTATGTGTAATGCTCAATAGAGCATGGATTTTTGTAAAAAGATCAGCATAAGACATAAATCAGCCATCGGGTCAGTAGTTAACTTTAATGGTTTAATGTGTGTCACATACTGCTCCCCCCTAATCAATAAAAGGAAATTCTATAACAATTCACCCACTATGCATTGGGTTCAAACATTATGTTTCTACCCTGTTGTTTACTGGAAGCATCTACATGGCACTTGGGATGCATATATCTGAAGCATACTTGAAAAGTCGTGTGTGTAGTGGCTTGCTGCTTATAATATTGTGTCATCACCTACCTGCCAGATTGCTTTGCAAATTGTACGTCAAGGGGAGTTAAATCAATCTGCAGTTTCTGGAGAACCACAAGAGGAAAAAGCAGGATGTATTCGACCTTCAACAGAATCAATAGAGGGTAGCAGTGATGTACAGAATATCAAGACCTCTGTAGAAGCTGAGGTTGTGGTGGCAGAACAGCCATCTGAACAGATTCAGAGTCCTGTAGACCAAGCTGCTGATTCAAAGGTATGCTCAAATTATCTGGTACTAGAAAATTGTGTATCAGCAATAAGGCTGTGGCTGAGATGGAACCTTTTAAGCAATCTAGTAGTGTCATGAACCTTTAAGATAATTTTTTTTTTCCCTCTGGATTCTAGATTTTACTTTCTAACAGGTATGCAACAAGAAAATTTCTCCAACCCATTGCCTCTTAAATTCCAGTCTCCCTTTTACATTTTCTTTTCACTTATTTCAATGATGGCAGGAAGCAACTGAATCTGAGAAACTTGAGGGAAGTCAAGTAACTGGGGCAACTGAGAAGGTTTTGGTTGATTCATCCAACCTGGCTGATTTTGTTGGAAAACCTGTGTTCCACGCTGAGCGCATTTATGAAGAGACTCCAGTTGGTGTTGTGATGGGTCTTGCATGGACAGCAATGGGTGGTTCCACCTTGTATATAGAGACCACTCAGGTAGAGCAAGGAGAGGGGAAAGGGGCCCTTCATCTTACCGGTCAACTTGGAGATGTTATGAAAGAAAGTGCCCAAATTGCTCACACTGTTGCAAGAGCAATATTGGCTGAGAAAGACCCGGATAACCCCTTCTTTGCCAATTCAAAGCTTCATCTCCATGTCCCTGCAGGAGCCACCCCTAAGGATGGACCAAGTGCTGGTTGCACCATGATCAGTTCGTTGCTTTCCATTGCCATTAACAAACCTGTGAGGAAGGATCTGGCAATGACAGGGGAAGTTACACTGACTGGGAAGATTCTTCCCATTGGCGGGGTACACTCGATGAACTTTCATTTTCTTGCATGCTACCGTTATTATTATTATGACTATGATTATTTTTGCTACTTTTATACATGTACGATATCAGGCAACTTGTTATATGGTTCTAGTTATGTATATGCCGGCTGCAGCAGTGGCATATCTAGCATAGCTAAATATTCTGGGAATTCCTAGACTGAACTATATAAACTTTTGACCATATCTTGAATGTTTTGTGAATCGAATAGATAATTCTACTACTAATAACTCCTATTTCTTGTGATATGGATAACCAGGTCAAGGAGAAAACAATAGCAGCAAGGAGGAGTGAAGTTAAGACCATCATATTCCCATCAGCTAACAGAAGGGACTACGATGAGCTTGCACCTAATGTGAAAGAAGGCCTGGATGTCTACTTTGTGGATGATTATAACAAAATATACGATTTGGCCTTTGAACATGACCAGATTGGAGAAAAATAGTACCTTGCCGGGCTCAAACATAGTCCCTAGGATTTTGTTTGAAATATACCCAGCCATTCATTCAATCCAATAGTTCATAGTATTTTTGTTGACTTGTTACCTCTATTGAGGTCATAGAAAAAAGTTTTTTATTGTCCTGTTTTGGACAGTTTTTAACTAAATTGGGCTATATTGGAACGTTGGCTAGCCATTATTTAAAACCACATGGAAATGATTTGGTCAAGTATAAGCCCCTCTCAACTCAAAAAAAAAAAAAAAAAGTAAAAATGATTAAGTATACAGAAGCAAGATAAAACTATTAAGTATATGAGTTTCATGGAGTGGTTATAGGAAGCCAAATTGTGAGTGTGCATTGCTCTAATCCCATGTAAAAGTTTTAAAATTTTTACATAAATTTATATTTAATCTACTAAATTTTATATTTTAATCTCATTGAAATTTAATTTTTACTATATCATAGTTTAAATTTTTTATATTATTCCTATTCACAGTACTTATGTAAGCAATTATTCTTTTTTTTTTATTATTCATAAGGAGGTCAAATGATCTAAAAACTAGATTGCATGTAAAATATAGTCTCAATAGCAATTATAGTCTTTTTTTTTTTTTTTAATAGAGCTCAAATGATCGACGGTAATAGAATTTAGATCCTATATCTCATAATGTCCTTAAAAGTAGGGACTACTAAATCACTCGATCTTTTGATGCTATATTTATCATGATTGTATTAAAATAAAGTTTCATAAACTTTTTCTTTTCTGGGAGGAAAATGATAGAATAATCATTAACAAAAATGTCTCTTTCAAAATGGAGGGAGAAAAAAATGGCAATTCCTTGACATTTTCTTGTTTCCCATGCAAACCAATATCCATTCTTGATTTTGGCTGTAGATCTTTGGCGCACGCCTAGCATTAGAAAATCAAAAGCAAATAATTATGGTTCCACTACAATTATTTTTGAAGAGAAAAGAATGATTTTCTACTTGGGGGGGATTTTCTGTTTTATGTATATGATCCAATGCAATGACCAAATTTAGATGTATCTATTGCAGGAAGTCTTCAAGGCGTTAGTGCCACCTGATACGTGCACTTTCTGCTTGAGGATCTAATTCTTTGTCATAGATTGACACTACTTAGTCCAAATGGCCTCAAGAGGTATGGCCATCCCATCATCATTGGACAGTTATATAGAGTGGGTTGGTGACATTTTTTTTTCAAGAAATTCTCTTTTCTCACTCAAAAAGATTTAAGCCCCCCACAAGTGCAATTGATGATATAATATTAGAACCACCATTTGGAAGAAAAAAAAAATCTTGACTATTTTTATGACATTTTAATTTATTACTATTATTATTATTTTTACATATAATGACTGATTAATTCAGATTCGATCCGAATAGGACCCCAAAATACAGCAAAGATCTCCCCATAAGTATTTAACGCTTCTGGCTAAATTTCGAACTTGAGACCTAAATAAATAACATTTTGATTTATTTTGTATCAATTCTAGGGAAAAAACTCAAAACCCACCAAAGAGTCTACATGGACTTGCTAAGAGTTGTCCTCAACTATAGATTAGTCATTCCCTCTTCTTACACTTAAAGAAGAAATGTGACAAATGGAGATATAAAAGCATTCTATTTTTACATTGTACATGTATTCTATTACTCCTATTTTGTGCCAACAATGACATATTTATGCTAAAAAGCTTAAAAGGAATCTTAAGACTCAATGTTCTATGATTTAACACCTTTTTGATCAAGACCATATTCATTCTTTGAATCCTCTTTCTTAGCTTATAACTATTATATCAGCAATTATTTCTACTTATCACTTGTGTTAAGAAAACTTTTCTTTTAAAGCACACGACTTCTTTTGACTCATTTCTTGACCAAATAGTTCATCAAAAGTGAGCAAATAAAAGAAATGTGAAATGATAATAATTAAGAAGATAATTAAGAGAAGATTTGCTAAAATTTTCAAAGTTTCCTTCAATAAAACATAGATAAAGCCAAAATCTAAATTGTGTGTACGTACTTAATAATCAATTTAGAGTAGTTTCCACTAGATATAATGCATGCATCTTCATGATTAGAAGCAAATAGTGCAAAAAAAATTAACACCCACAAGACCCCACAAAGATCTCATCCTTAGATCAATCTTGACATCTATTTTATTTGTTAAATACATATGAAAAAACCCATGTGATTGTTAATGAAAAAAATGCTACTAGATACCCAAATATCAAAATGTCATTAGATATGCTCAAAATTCATTATGAGTGACATCAAACATTGGAGAAAACTTTGGATAAGGTTTGTAAGAGAAAGATTTGTAGGGGACCATGTTGGGTCATACTTCCACTAATGAAAAAAGAATGAATGAATGTGTATGCATCACAAGTATATGCCAATTTTAATTCAAGTCTTGCAAAGTGTGACCAATAACCTAAGGACTAAGGTGAAACCATCACTTTCAAGTGATGAGCTTGTGCTCTTTGTCATAAAAGTATATGATTAGGTCATGGCCATTTTATAATATATAGTCAAAAAGAAGAAATTTTTCATACCACTTTTATTTATTTTTTTTTTCCTGCTCATGAGATCATAGGTAGCAATGTGCAAGTATAAGCTTATTGTTCTTCTTTTTTAAATTTTTCTTATTTTCTTATTAAATTTCTTCAATTGATTTAGAGCATAGTAGGCGCCTAACTAACATTATCCAACTTTTGATCCCTAGCAGCCAAACCCAATGTACATGCCATCCAGTCTCAAAAACCATTATTACTTCAAATACAGTACCCTTTTTTTTTAACCCTTATTTTTTTTTTCCATGGGAGATACAAGAAATGCCCACATATCTATTGTATTCCTTAAGCATGTCCACAAAAAATTATTTTTTAAATAATCATAAGATTCAAACAATTTATTCCTAATGTGTTGCTCTCAAGGATAGATAATAGATGAGAGTGTTTTATACTTATTGATTGTATATGAGAACTAATCATTAGTATATGTTACTTAAGATGGCTCAGACACCCACTACCCAAATTTTGTGCATTTCACACAAAAATATTTTCTTAAATTAATTTGGTTCAAATGTGTATTATTAAGATCTCTTGCTAGGAAAATTTTAGACATATAAGTACATTTTTATATGGTTATACTTTTAGAGACAGTCCTTGAACTTTGGTTTCAATTTAAGGACATTTCTTTTTATTGGAAGTTTGGCACAAATCTGAACTTTGGTTTCAATTGCCTTTTTATTGGAAGTTTGGTACAAAGGTAAAAAAAAAAGGAAAAAATTATTCTAATTATAGAAAACACGCATGGGTAAAAGATAGGACATATTTTTTCATAAAATTATGACAGTTTTATAAAAACGTACTAATTTATATAACCAAACATATACACACTCTACAATCAATATAAAATTTCAAAAAATCAGCTTACTCTCTAATTTTCGTGAATGGAAAATATTATACCACACAATGTAAATATAATATTTTTTTTAAAAAAGAGAAACTTCTTATTCTTATACCATTATAAGAGATATATATACTTTTTTGGAGCTTTAATTTCTATCCTTGACCATAGAACTTAAAAACCACAAACAAATGTATAATATAATGTCTTTTTCAATGTAAAGTAAATTCCACAAAATGTATGTATAGTTGGAATATTTTTTTTTTCAACTATTTACTCTTTTTTTTTAGATTAACCAAAGAAAAGCTACCCAAAACAATAATTTTGCTCAACATTATCCATCTTACACAGTAAACAGTGAAATAAAGTGTTAGGCTTTTAATCTATATATCTTTTGAATTGTTATGATGTATGATTCAATGCTTACAGCATCTCCAGTTAAAAAAAAAAAATGCTTACAACATCTTGAAATTGACAAAAATAAGCAATATTAATAGCCAAATTAATTGTTTAATATAATAGAAATATATATAGCTAATTTGTATTTAATTTATATATATAATTTAGCCAAATATGCATATAAAATAAAAATATATGTAGCCAAAAACATACTATATATACACACTATAATATTATAGTTAATATGGAATATAGTTTGTAGTTTGTAATAGTCATTGATAATTCATGTAATAGTATTGAAATTATTGTGATTTTCGAAATGAGATGAACCTGACAAAAAAATAAAAATAAAAATATATAGGACTCCAATATTTTTATCATTTAACAATTTTAAGATATGTTCTTGCTTAGTCATTCACCATTCTTTATCTTATGAGAATATATTTATTAAGAATACGTTAATTAAATTAATTACACAAAAAAATAATAATTTGTTCGTTATCAGACTGTTGGTGTTGCTGCTGTTGGGTGGTGATGATTTCATCACAGAAAAGGAAAACTTTATTATAAAAAAGAAGTTATAGGACCAAGAAAATATAAATTATTTTTCATAAAGATTTCAAAAAAATTATTTGAGTGGGACTCTTACTTTAAACTCTAAAAATAGACATTAAATAATAATTTATTAATATCTCATATTCTTTTTCTCAATATCTGATGAAATTTATATCTTTTATTTCACAATTTAACTATTAATTTAAAATAATAATTAAGTTTAATATATTTTTATTAAATGTTTAAATAACTTTTTTACAAATATTACATAAATTTTCTATTTTTATAAAAATTAAATAGTTTAATAATAAAATATTCACTTCAAAATTTTTGGAAGCTCATATGAGACTTCCATTTTTTTAATAAAACTTATTTTTATTTTATTTTATTTTACTATAAAAGAAATTTATTTTTGCAATTATTTCAAAAGAATTATGGAATGTCTTATAGCTAATTATGACACCCATGTACCAACCAAAGTCAACTTTGAATTTGTTATAGCATTGGTACAAAAAACATCATTTGCACCTTTTGTTCCATGTGTGGATTAATTCTCAGACTAATCAACATTTGGCAATCAATTAATCTTTTTTTATATTAATTTTAATAATTAATGATATAGATATTATTATTCCCTTTGAAAAAGCTAATGTCACATTCTTCTTTTGTAGATCTCATCTTTTAATTGTATGCTCGAAAGATGATCTCATTTTGGTCACTTTTTTCTACCAAAATTAAATAAAAAGTTGAGGAAAATCGTTGATAATGCTGAGCTCACTAAGCCCTTTACGTGTTGCAACAATCACTCATCTACTCTACTCATCATATCATTTACTAATTTTTTTAATGGGATTGGAGATAAATATCGAATTTTATAAAAACAAAAAAAAAACACCATTAGATTATTTACCTTTCGATATTAATTTTTTTTTCTTTTATTTGGGACCTTGAGTTGAAAAAATTAATGGGTTTATAGTTCTAGTAAATAAGATTTGGTTATAATAAGTGCTTTGTTCATTTTTACTTTTTTTTTTTTTGGTAATGTTGATTTCATTGAAATCAAAAAACACCCAAGAAGGGGAAATATAAATGCTCTACATTAGGCAGAGCCAAGAGCAAAATCAGAAGGATGAAATAGGACATCCTTAGAAGGGGCTACTAAACACGAGCAACCACTGAAGAAGCCGACAGGCTGACCTAAAAAACACAAAAAAGAAGCCATTAAGGCTAATAAAAATAAAGAAGCAACATCAAATCAAACAAAAATACAGACTTAAAAAACAGTATGGCCTCTAACAAAATAGAGTCTGCATTAGTCAAGCCTTTTCAGGCTTTAAACGGCTCAAATAATGGAGGTGTTATCTCCATTCAGCAGGCTTAAAATAGTCAGACCCACACAGGAGCCCTGCAAGGCATAGGGAGCAGAGTAAGTATTGTAGCCGCCTGAACCTGAACCCTCCTCTGTACGCAAAACTAGAGTTCCCAAGGCAATTTTTTTCTCAAGCTCTATGAACGGAGGATGGGTTGAACACGCTTCCTTGTTGCTGGTGCTCAAGGACATGTTCTCACCTTGTTGAGACAAGGAGACCAGACTTAATTTAGCATTACGGGCAGTGCTCAATCGGAGGGATGATCTTCTTGCCGGCCATACAAGACTCCATGGACCGTAATCGAGGTTGTTATTGACCCACTCAATTATCACCTCCTGGGACTTGAATTCACTGCAGTTCGTTTCTTTGTGGTCGAAATACCTACTGATGTAGCTGATGTTTGGAGACCTTGCATTCTGGGACACGATCCACTTGATCTTTGGCTCCTGCTTGCTCATGAGCCCTTTCGACAGAGGTCTAGGATTAACTTTAGCTCTTAAGCTCATGAGATAATCCAATTCAACGCTTGAGTATACGAACTCATCCATGGCAATGATCTGCTCGAATAGATCAGTTGTTGTGCTGTTTGCATTGACAGAAATTATATGATTAAAAGGTAACCCAAACGCTTGGACCCAAAACTTTACCCAAGGCGGTCCATGCTTCACCCTTTCATAGACCTCTTTGCCTGAGAATTTGAAC
>CATIWK010039436.1:0-16879 GCA_949634005.1 Mallotus japonicus | reverse complement strand
ACCCGAACAACCAATCAATGATCCGAACTTCGGGGATTCAAATCCGAGCAGTCCACAATTGGGGAATATCGGAAACTCATCAAGTCCGACTCACCATTTACAGGAAACTTTTAATTGATACGAGAACTCGCTGTCATCTTTAGGTTTTCCTGGCCCTGACACTCCACTCAAATGATCCAGACTTCAAGTTTTCCTGGCCCGAACAGTCATTCTATGATCAAGACTTCGGGGATTCAAACTCAAATAGTCCTTGACTGGCATCCCTTCAATTTTGATTAGTAAAACATAATCATCAGTCAACACCATACTAGCCTTAATTCATTATTAGTTCAATAATAATAATAAATGACTAGGGATAATATGAATAGAACTCATATTTAATTTAAGGGTTTTACTATCAAGTCACATACTTGACGGCCTTAGAATGAATTAACTATTCAAGTAATTATCATAATATAAAATGATAATGAAAAATGCCTCTTTTTTAATAAAATGATAAAGTCAAAACATAGTCATACATGATTAACCTAGTGTATATCACTAACACATAAGCTCCGCAAGAGTACACTCTATTTTGTTTATGTGGAAGTTTGTAATGGTTTGCCCAAATGATTCGGGAAGTGATTGTAGGATCAAATCCATTTGGAGATGGAAATCCATTGTGAAGTCTAGACTCTCTAGCTCCTCTATTGATCTAATCATAGAGTTTAAATGGATTCCCACATCCTCACTTTCCTTCATCTTAGCACGAAATAACCGCTTTGATATCTCATATCTAGCGGTCCTACTTTGCTCACCAAACAACTCTTGAAGGTGAAGTAGGATTTCTTTAGCATTAGTGTACTTCTCATGTTGCCGATAGATCTCGGTGTTCATGGAAGCCCACATTATACATCAAGCTGGCAAATCATCATCATTCCATTTGTCTAGAGTGATTTATTCCTCTTGGGATGCATTATTGGGAAGAGGTCCGGGTGGTGATTGATTTAATACATATAGAATCTTTTCGGAAGCTAAAACAACTTTTAGATTCCTAAGCCAATCAATAAAATTAGGACCCGTAAGCCTATGTTGGTCGAGTATGACGGATAGTGGGTTTGAGGGTCTTATATTATCAATATTCTGCAAAGGTAACAAGATTAATTAGTTAAATGACATTGTAACTTTACCATTAGATATGGTCTTTAATCATAATGATCTCCCACTAACTTTGCGAATCCTACACTTCCAAGTAGGAAACGGAAATCCCTTGTTAGAAGGATTTCTAGTGGGTGATGGAGTTCTTAATGATTACTATCATCCCTCAGGTGCAAATTGCCATTCTTGGAATTTTAGTATTCATTAAGTAGGCAACTCTTGTCATCACATCTAATGTGAGGTTCCATCAATCCGGCTCCTAATGTTACGGACCTCAGGTACACATTGCCATTCTTGGCCTTTGGCATTAGTTAGGTCTTCACCATTGGATCAGTGAATGTATAGACTTGAACACTACACACCTCAGGTCTGCCAATTTGCCATTCTTGGCATGTAATGTGTCTATACACTCACAACATCTCATGCTTAACAATAACACTACATGAATCTCTTGAGCCTCATGCACACCCCTATGTGTCCATAGTCGATGCACATTATCTCAAAACCATGCAAGTTATTGCTCCAATGGAGAGCCTAGACCTAAATTTTCTTGGAAGATTTTTGGGTCTCTTATTTAAGGTCTCACTTTGCACATTAGCCATTTTAATATTGCATACATCACATGTATACTAAACATGGCAAACATGCATACATACATTTCTCATATGCATATATTTCATGGCATCATTTAAGCATGCTTTCAATATATATATCTCATACATACATAAAACATACATTAAAGATGCACAATAATGGAATGATCATGGACCTAAATAACCCTAACTCTTAGAATTACAATTGAACCTTGAAGCCATAGGTTGAGCCAAGGACTGTGCCGAGTCGACACTAGTTCTGCACAAAAGTAGTGCTGAGTGCCAAGTCGGCACGGTGGTGCCGAGTCGTGATAGGGACATTCGGTGCCGACTCGTAACAGTGGTGCCGAGTCGGCACTAGTTCTGCACATAACTAGTTGCTCCTTAAATCACCTCTTGTCTCCAACTTGAACTCTTCAAGCTCCCACTTCACAACTTTTGTGAATTACATCAAATCCTTGGCATTCCAAGGTTAAAATTACATCCTATCTCTATGCAACTAACTCTTAATTACATAAAAAATAATAAAACTAATTATTATTACAAATCAAGGATGCAACCTAGTCCATGATCAAACCATTCATATATGTCAAACATATATTATGTAAGATGCAACTCTTGCACTTTTAGCTACAACACTTGTAACTAACATAAAGGATAATCACAACTCTTGCAATTATCAACAAATTTAGCGTGTGTTAAGTGCAAAATAGAGCTCTGATACCACTGAAAGGAATCAGTTAAGCTACTTAGGCCATAGAGAGTAGTGTGGTGAACATTAACCTAAGTATAGCAAATTTCAAAAATTTGCTTTATCTTAACCCTTCATCACATAAAGAATTCCACTCCCAAGATTCATTTTGCAATTCAACACACAACTAAATATACATCACATGTATAATCAACACATAGGAAATCAAGTTGCGGAACAATAAGGTTATATATATAGTAGAGAAATTAGGGTTTACTTTAGATATATACACAAAATATCTCTTACACCTCCATCATTAGGTTGTCCACTTGCATGGTTAGGTTAAGAGTATATCTATATATATATATATATATCTAATTATTGTAGAGAATAAATGTAGATATCAATTAAACACATCACATGTATTTAAACCACATATATTATCTCTACATTTCCTACTAACTCTTTTGCCCCAAAAGTCAACTCAACACACTTAAGAGAAAATATCTCCTAATATGCCAAATGACTCATATATAGATTAATGGACTTGGGCTTGGTTATTGGGCCAACTCTTGGACCAATATTTGGGCCAAGCCCACTCCATAAATCCATTGGGCCTAGTTGATATATTTGGGCCTTTTTGGTTGGGCCAACACTTGGATCAAGCCCATTCCATCCAACTAGTGGGCCTTAGATTGATGGGCCAACTTTTGGCTCAAGCCCATTCCATCAAACTAATGGGTCTTGGATTAATCTTTGGGCCAAAACTCTTTTGGGCCTAGGCCCACACCATGGGCCATTAATCCAATTCCTTAAGGAAACCATATATATATTCTTTATTTAATACTTTAATTAATATCTCATATTAATCAAGTATTTAATAATTAGCTGAAACAACATGAAAACCTTTGCGCTGAAGCATGTCATCCGAAGGAAAGCAATTATGAAAAGCCCTCCAACAAATAAAGGAACGTGAAGGAGGAAGAAAGTGCCTCCATAATTCACGACCCCAAGCAACCTTGGGAGAAGGAGATCGATAAAAATCACAAGCCCATTTAGAAGCAAAAACACCATTAGGAGAGAAACTCCAAACAAATAAGTCTTGATAAGTACCCGAAAAAATAACCTGATTGAGATCATCAACCACATCAGGATAAGCAGCCACAAAATCATCAGAGAAATGCCAAGAACCATCCTAATAAAAATTCGAAATGGAGGCAACAAGCTTTTTACGAATAGACAAAGGAATGCCCATATCAGCAATAGAATATCCCATGAAGTTGGAGGTCCAAAAATTGAGAGAAGAAGAAGAACATGGCAGCCATTGTGAATTATTTTGAAAGTCATTATAAGAATCTCTAATAAAAGGCCAAATAGAAGAGCAAATAAAGGATGCTCTAGGGGAGCCATATCTAAGAAATCTCGATCTCAAAAAAATATAAACAAAGGAGGAACTAGAGGCAAGCTTCCAAGAAACCCTGCTAAGAAGTGCCTTGTTAAAACAATGTAGGCACTTTAAACCAATGCCTCCCTCATCAAAAGGAGTGCAGCACTTGTCCCAAGCCACTGAAACAAGCTTTTTATCATGAATGCACCCTGTCCATAAGAAATTGCGAATTGTTTTTTCCAAGGCTTTAAGAATAGAGCTCGGCTATTTATAAATCATAAAACTATCCAACAAAGAGCCATAAATGGTGGATTTTATAAGAGCTAAACGGCCAGGCATAAAGAGAGAGTTACCCTTTCAAGAATCCATTTTAGCTATAATTCTATCAGCAATTGGCTTAAGCCAGCAAGACTTAGGAGCTCCAACAAACATAGGAATTCCTAGGTAAGTAAAAGGGAAATTACCAGCACGCATACCTGCTCGAGAATGAAGAGAGATAGCACGACTAGAAGAGATACCACTACTCAAAAACATCTCAGATTTATCCCAATTAACGTTTTGACCAGATAAAAAGCCATACTCCTTAAAAACATTAGTCGGCAAATCAATATTAGAACGGGTGGCCTTACAGAAGGTAAGGAAATCATCAGCATAAAGTAAATGAGAGGGACAAATAATATTCCCATTACTGGTCATAGGCTTTAAGCTGCCCGAATGAAACAAAGCTGTTAGCTTTCTGCTTAAAAACTCCTCTGCCAGAAAAAAGAGCAAAGGAGAAAGGGGGTCGCCCTGACACACACCATGAGAAACAGAGAAATAGCCAAGCTGGTTGCCATTAATAAGAATAGACAAACAAGCATATTCAAAAATAGACCAAATCCAATTACAAAACTTAGCAGAAAAGCAAAAATTAATCAAGACTGCATGGATAAAATCCCATTCCATAGAATCAAAAGCTTTTCTTATATCAATCTTCATGGCCATGTTACCTCCCCAACAATTACCATTCTTGATATTAAAACACTCAGAAGCCATAATAATGCAATCTTCAATGTGCCTACCTCTAACAAACCCAAACTGCTGATCATAAATAATTTTAGAAGCAATGATAGCAAGACGATCAATATTTTTGTGATAACTTTAAAAATAAAGTTACTCAAAATAATAGGGCGGAACTTGTCCACTGAATTAGCACCAGGAACCTTTGGAATTAGCACCATAAGATTAGAATTGATACAAGAACACAAAGAACCAAAAGAGAAGAAAGACTGAATGGCATTACATAGATCCAGGCCAACAATATCCCAACAAGATCGAAAAAAGTGACCCGTAAAACCATCCAGACCAGGAGCCCTGTGAGGGTCCATCTCAAAAACCACTGATCTAATGTGATCATAAAAGGGCATCAAGGTAAGAGGAAGGTTATCTCCTTCAGAAACAAGCATAGGAATAACCTCCTTAATGCCTAATAAATCCCTAGGAGAACGATCCGAAGCAAACAAGGAAGAGTAAAACTGAACAATAGGATCATTAATTATCTTTGTATTTGTCTCTAAAACCCCATCAATTAATAGAGAAGTACCCAAAGATTGAGCACGTCGACGAGCCAATAAGCTATAATAGAACTTTGAATTTCTATTTCATGAAACATTAATTAAAATTTTTTTCTTTTACATTTTTAATTTTTTATTTAATTACCATTTTTAAAATTTATTTTAGATTTTACTTTCTTTTTGTAAAAATTTAGAAATGATCTAAAAATTAATTTTTACTTTCTAAAAATAATATTTTCTTGATTTATCATTTGATTTCCTTTTTCAAGTTTTGTTTCTAATTTTACCCTTTTACTTGTAACTAGTTTTCATTCTAATTCTTGTTCTCATTGAAATAAACTTTAGAATTTTGTTTATATACTTGTGCTGTAATTTTGTGTACTGTGTGAACTTGTAATAAAAATAAATCTTTATGCTTGATCTAGCCAAATTTTATATCTTTCTTTTATAATCATTTGTTTTACTTGGCCTTCTTCATCTTTATTTTGGTGGTGGTTGTTAGAGTCCTAGAAAAGCAATAATTTATTGTATGTACTTTATGTTTTAAAGCCCAATACGATAGGTTATTGGTCGATTGACCAATTTCACCCCTGAACTTTAATCAATTATTCTATTTCACCTCTATCATTTTATTGTGCTCAATAGCACCTTTGAACTTTTATTTTTAACCAATTTAACTCATTATTTGGCAATTATATTTAAAATCAGACTTGCAGCTGCCACGCTAGAATAGCGCGTGAATGTAAACGTGGTGCAGAGCATGAAGAGGAGAAAGAAGCATCCATGGTGTCATTGTTTAACCACTTTTCACCCTTTATCCAAATATTATTATTATTATTATTTGAAATAAAGGATATATTAAGAGAACTAAACAGGAGGAAGACCCAATGACCCATAAAAAAAACAGGAGGAAGATCCTCCAACACATCAGAACAAAGAAAAACCGGCACCTCCTCTAACAAGAAATAATCATCCTGGAGGTGCAAAGCCCACTTTGCAAGTTTATGAGCAATACCATTAACAACTCTAGGAACAAAAGCAAACGAAACATAATTAAAGCAAGAAGAAAAAAGAAGAATATCTGCATAAACAAGACTAAGAACATCTACACTAACCCATCAAAATTTGGCATGTTGAGCTGCTGTCAAGGCAAAGAGAATAGCTTATGCTTCTAACAAGCATATATCATCAGAATATGGGCGAGAACCACTTTCAAACCCACTATTACTACTACTGACATCATCTCCACTGCCACAATCCATAAAAAGAAACATTCTCTTCAAACACTAAAATGCATATCCTCGATAAAATTAACATTAACAAAAACCAAATCCACCATTTCCAAGAATTCCATTTCACCTGAGGGATCAAGGTAATTCACAATTTGACCATCTGGCAACTCCTCCTCTACTCATAGCAACTTTATAATCACCAGTATTATAAACCACAAGATCACCTTCATGAATCATAGCAATAACACAGCAAGCACCACAGCCACAACGGGCATCATCAACACTTTGATTTAAAAATTTTGTATCTGTACTCAAATAGCCATTTCTAATAGCCATTTCAATCCCATCACCTTCACATCTCTTCAACATTTCACTCGCTACAATCTTCTCTAAATTTTTAGACACAAATTATGCAGCATTTGCTCCTCCATGTCCATCAAAAACTTCGAAAAAACCGTAAAAAAAACATTGAAAATTCAATCATATCAACAAAGTAATCAAATCATTTATTTTTATTCGAAACCAAATAAATAGAAAAAATCAATATCTACCTATTTAGAGTTAACACAAAATCGATCTTCCATGTGATCCCTCTTTCCTCGCTTACAATAAACAGAATAACCATCATCGTCAACCTCCATAGCTTCCAATATTTCCTCTTCTTCTCGTCTCGGTGTGTCTAAACCAATTCCCCAAACCCCAGGCATCGTCAATACAACAATTCTCGCCGGTCTTTTCCTCTTCAAAACCGCTTCATCAGAATTCACTTTCTCAATAATAGCCAAAGGAGATTTCGACGAGTTAGACGATAAAGATACCAATGCCACCGACGACGACGGTGACGTTGACGTTAATGATAACACTGTTCGTGATGGCGACAAGCATGACTTGCAGAATATAGAAGGCAATCTTCTAGGTGTAGAAAATTTAACACACTGTGATGTGTGGGTGTGAATGAGGAGATTTAAAAGTGATGCTGGTTTTGGAGAAAATGTAGAGTTTTGAATTGTATTATTGTGACTTTTATCGATTTAGGGATTTTAGAAAGAGGATAAGTAAATTAGGAATTTAGGGGTTTTAGTGTTTATTTTAGGATTAGTAAATTTTTTTTTTTACTTCGACATGTAGGTTTAGGGGGCCCACTTCATTAATCCATGCTGTCTTTTTTTCCAGCTCAGTGCAATTATGCTTCACGTGCTAGTTTGACAAAATTATGAGTTAAATTAGTTAAAAATAAAAGTTCAGAGGTGCTATTGAACATAATAAAAGAATAGGAGTGAAATAGAATAATTGAGCAAAGTTCAGGAGTGAAATTGGTCAATCAACCATAGGTTATTCATGTAACAAATTAATGGCTTTAACATGATCCTAACAATTAACATCATAAAATTTCTTAAAAATTTTTCTTTCAAGTTCATATTTCAGAATCCAAAATTCATGATTTTTATTATTTTCAATGAAATAATTGTTTTTTATTATTTTCAAAATACTTTGTTTTATGAAATTTTTACTTTGTTTATACACATTTTTACATTTGTTTTCCTTTCTATATTTTCAAATTTCATCATTTTTATAAATAAGTGGCCTTAAATCTTAGGACCAAAAGGACAACAAGGGAAGAGATGTTCATAAAATTGTTTGTCAGTCTAACTCTTATTTTATTTTATTTTACATGATATGTTTGGAATTGCATACTGAAACATTTTTATGACATGTTTATATCATTTATGCTTATATTCATTATGCGATGCATACCATAATTGTCATGTCATGCAGAATTAATAATTCCACAATCATCATGTCATATAAAATAAATGCTTCTTATGCTTATCGTGCTATTATAGGATACACCGCATTCATGCATTATTATCTATATTTACTATGTTTCCATGCTTATATGTTTATCTTTTAATTATGCATTTTTCCACGCTCATGCATCATAATTGTCATGTTCTTGCATATACCATACTCATGCATCTTATATATTGCTTTTAGTGTGCTTGTATATGTTGGGATCCCATGATACAAAACGTAGCCGAATTTTAAATTTTTAATGATGAAATTCCTTCACCGAATCCATGTAATTCGAATAAATCGATTAAGAGGGTTTCCAAAACTTACCAAGACAATTTCAAGGCAAGTAAGTTGGAAGGAAGAGAGGGAGTTCACACCGGTGACACCTTACATCAAGCTTTTCGTATAGATCTTGTCGGATTGAGGTGTCAGCAATAAAACCAGCTCTCTACTAGGACCCACACGAACAAAGTATCCAAAACAGTATTGGTGTGGTAGCACCTTTTCCTCTAAGACTATCTTATTTTGTTTTCTCTCTATGTGTATTTTCTTTTCACAAAAGAAGTAGTAGAAGGAGGAGAATGAAAAAGTCATTATGAAACCCTAGAGAAAGAGATGTATTTATAGCCATCTCATCTAGGGTTTTCAAACCTTTCACTTACCAAAACAGTTTTGGTAAGTATAAACTTATATTTCTACTTTGATTCTAATTCTAAGATTAGAATTATTTCCGATTTATTTAAAATAACACTTACCTTAAATAAATAAGAAAAAATATATATATATATATATTGTGGATGGACCCTGAAGAATGAATAATATCATACTAATTTCTATTAATATATGTAGACATATTTTAGATAACCAACTTGGAGCTTGAGCTTGTATTTATAGTGGATGGACCAAAATATAGTTGTTGGAGCTTGTATTTATAGTGGATGGACCAAAATATCGTTAAAATTATTCGGTTCGGTACGGTTTTAATGTCTTTCAACTTGGTTAGTATTTTCTCCATCCTGTGTTCAGTCTTACGTTACACACATTTTTTGTTTTTTAGAATTAGGCTACACAAACATAATTAAAATAAAAAAAAAATTAACAATAATAAGAAATCATTTCTTTTCAAAAATGAACCAAACATCCCTAAGTTCACATTAAGCTTAAAGCCATGGAGGCTAGGTGCTACTAAGATATGATATTCCCCTAATGTTAACATTAATGGCAGATGAGTGACGAAAATTAGCATCCATATTGCAGTATATAAGATATTACGCTTTGTATCTGCCTACTGCATTGTATAAGGATATGCAGGCATGGAAGGAGAGGATTGATTACGTGACATCTGTACATTGTTCAAAATTGACTGCTGTTGAAGCACATTTTTTGCCTAGAACAAAGTGGAGAAAAAACATGCAGAAATGGCTGGCTTCCAGCACTCAAGCAAATTTGATATGATATGATTGTGTTGGAATCAACAAACGAATAAAGCAGTTAGTCATGGCAAGAATATTCCCAGTACTTATTACTTGAACTATCTTATCACAATTCATTATGTTATATATATTTAGTCACTTTTTCAAGCTGAGAAATTTGAAACCTCGTACTTATCGTTTGAAATTGCAAATGAATTTGAAATTTAAATACTTGGAAGTTAAATTCCATAAACATATACAGAATTTGCAAATGAATTTCAAATTGTAGTAATACATACATGATCCGATGTCTTTGTCACTTTTTGTCAGTTTGACACCTCAACTTATAATTTTGTCATTTTGACACCTGAATTTGGCTAAAATGCAATTTTAAACTTGTCAGCACACATGGCACGGAATAGCAAATCAACATGTGTCACATCATAAGAATTTAACTAACTTGGCTAAAATGTAATTTTAAACCTGTCAGCACACATGGCACGGAATAGCGAATCAACATGTGTCACATCATAACAGTTTAACTGACAAAAAACTATAAGTAGATGTATCAAACTGACAAAAAGTGACAAGTACAAGGGTGGTAGATGCATTATGTTATCATATTAGTGCAAACTAATGCATTTTAGCTAAGTTCATGTGTCAAAATAGCAAAATTATAAGTTAAGATGTCAAACTAACAAAAAGTGACAAGTACAAGGGGCCATATATGTATTATGCAATTTCAAATTATATACATGCACGGTACATATGGTGTGAAATGATTACATGTTTTTGCAAACGGATTCCATTATGAAATTCATTTACAAATAAAATCAAATCCATAAAAGGTTTAGCCAAAGTATGACAATAAAGTAAAATTAGGAAAAGATGGCAATTTTATCAGTGATGACAACAAAAATTTTAGAAAATAAAATACTGATAATATGCCTATAGCAGACAAGATTTGCATGGCAACTCAAGATAACAAGCAAGCATACATAACTAAACAGCATACAAACTTATGTATCATTCATTGTTAGGTCTAATGTTAAAATCTACCTCACGTATGTCAAAATTTCAAATTGATTGATTACTATAGGGTTCATATCCGTACAATTCTTTAAAATGAACTGCTTCATACATTTTTATAGGAAATCATCAAAATACAGAAACAATACATGTCTAGGAAATCTTGATGTGCAAGATGCAATATAAGAAATCCAACGATTAAATAGGCACAACTTACAAAAATAGGATGCGTATGGCTCCTAAGAACGCAAATCCTGAACTTAAAGGAAGTTTTAAATTTGATCTAACTATTTTAATTCAGTTAATTCTAATCTAATCTCCGTAATTGGTAATAATTGCATCAATCCGAAAGAACCATACTGTAAGTTATACATCTGGACTTAGATGAGCATTAGTTGCATGCTAAAATGGTTCTGTACTTGCATATGGTTCAAATTATTGATTAGGTGCATCCGAACATCTCTAACTCCTGCAATCATCCTCTCTTTCACTCTGTAGATTTACAACATTTCAGAGTTGAAACAACTTTGGATGGTCTCAGTCAAACAGTTTAAATGTAGCTCACTCAGCCATGTTAGTATGCCAATTAATTGCTAGAAAATTGATGAATCCTAGACCCAAAAAAAAAAAAAAAAGAAAGAGAGCTGGGTAGGGGCTGCAAGACGTGTTTGCAAACCCCAATAACAACATGTCCTATACTAAATCATATAAGAAGTTTTTTTTAAGACTTATGACTTGTCAATCCATTTCGAAATGTGAACAGTTTGTCTGAGAATCAACTACTAAGAGGAAGAAGAAAACATCAGTTCTATGTAAGGGCTACATTCCTAGCCTAGGAACAGAAAACTGGGTTCCTACTATCATACATCTAATATTTGGGCAAAAAATAACAAATTATATAGATAATAGAGAGATCATCACCCTATACAAAAAAATAAACCCTTAAATTATGGGCTTACCAAAATATTGACAGTTATTTTGGATCAACTGCCATTGGAGTAATTCGCCTTTTGGCTGGCTTAGTTGAGATGGGTGTACTAACTGAACTTTGCAATTCCTGCTTCGATTCCTTTTTCTTCTCTACCTCTGTTTCACTGCTATCTGGTGCTATGGAACCATCATCTGTATGTGTTTGAATCACAATGTCATCCGGTTTATTACCGACAGGGGTACATGTTTCAATCATTATGTCATCTGGTTTCTCAATAAGAGGGGTACGTGTTTCAATCATCATGTCATCTGGTTTCTCAACAATAGGGGTACATGTTTCAATCATTATGTCACGTGGTTTCTCGATAATAGGTCTTTTATTCTCCTGGATTATGCCTTTCTTATGTTCTGCAATAGATTGAAAACATAATATTTAATATGGGAGGGAGAAAGTTGATGGACAAACAAGAGTGATACAAATGAACAAATAAAAGCAAAACCTGCCAAGGAGACTGGCATTCCCAGTTCATTGATTCCAAATTCTACCAAAGTACAGAAACCATCTTGAGAAGACACAGCCAAATACTGAGCATTGTATGACCTTCAAGCAACAAAAGGTGTCCCACATTCCAAAAGAAAAAATATTACACAATGACATAGCTATCATGCAAAATAATCAGAAAATGGAATACATGCATAGTGCATGGGAACCAAGTTTTTGAAGCTAATTAGGATGAATGACCCCATCAGATTCAGGAGGAAGATGGTTGCAGCAAATATGTAGCTTTCAAGCCTTAGGCATAAAATAGTGAAATGAACATTTCTCAATCTAATGGCTTCTTGAACATATGTGATCCACGAATGTACAGAATGAAGTGACATCCAATATAACAGATTTATACTTTCAGCAGCTGTATAAACCAAACACAAACTTACCATGCAACGTCAGTTATGGCCGCATAGTGAAGACCGGCCAAGATTGCTATTGGTGGACCACTCTCCGTGTCATAGATATACAGCGAATTTAAAGTTGCCACAGCAAAAATTAGGCGATAAGGAAGCTTGAAGAACCCAGCTGCACAAGTAAATAGATAATTCAGCTTACCAGTTACGAGAATACTTATTTTATAATGCACTCAACAGGACCAACATAACAGGTACCTGAATGCGATCCCCTCAGACTAAATGCCATGGGACAGAAGCGAACTGCTACAACAGGCTTGCTGGCACCAGGAAGCAGTAAAGCAGGCCTGCATATCATTAGTTAAAGGAGCGCTGAGTGCAAGATAGAAATTCAGCTTTCTTAAATCTTAATCCATTAACTGAAATATGTCTAGAAAATACACACACAACTACTACAAAATCATTTTAACAAATAATCACAGATCATTATGCATTCAGATATCAGGCTTGATTATTTCCAAAAAAAAAAGAAAAAAGATATCAGGCTTGATTCCTGAATAATGATAGTTAACTAGATACACACAGCAAAGATTGACTTTATAAAATATCAACAGAAAGAAATAATGAGTTGAAGTGCATTTCTTGCCTAGAAAAATCTTTTCGAGAAAATACATAGGTCGTGTTCACTGTGTCAGATGCAGATGAAGTTTTGTACGAACCTGCAATGGAAAATTTTCTTATTAAACTCCTTTAAGCAAAGTATCTATAAAAAATTGTTTAATTAACAAATTTACCATCAAAATCCAAATATAATGATTGCAAATTCATTGCCACAAATGCAAAATTGCAGGCAACTGGATAGCAAATTCATTGCCATACATAGAAGAATTGCTGGTTATAGCAAGATGATCAGTTAGCCATTTTATATGCATTCCTAGACTGAGACATAACATCAACATACTTGCAACCTCTCACTCAACCATCCTGAAAGAGAATACAAAATAAAGACAATGGGGATGCAAATATGCATCTCCACTTTCCCAACATACAACGCCATGAATTAGACAGTAAATGTTAAACATATTTCCATGGAGTGAGTTGCAATCCTGCTATCCTAGCATTCCAGCATTACAAACAAGAATGATCATAACAATTAGAGCAATGAAGTTTCACCAGAATATTCATTGATATTGGAAACTAGTTGAAGTTGTTGTTCCTAAGAACCAGGCAATGCATAAGATTGTTCTCAAGTTGTCAGCCATGCTACTTGCAACCCAATATAGGAAAATAAAAAGTCATCCAAATGTTAAATTTGTCATTTATGTAATACAACCATTTTCCCAAGATTGGTATCAAGATATAGCCTAAGAGATATCTGCAACAATAGTTCTCATGGAAAGATTACAAGGAAAGACATGGAATAAGATAATAATGTATCAGTACTAACATTAACATTTTACTAGACTGAATCATACCTGCTGGCACAACTAGAAATGACCCATCAGGCGACCAGGCTAATCTTCTAAAAAAAGATGGTAATGTTTCATCATGAAAGAGATGGTTTTTGAAAAACTGCATCCCAAAAAATCCAATAAGAGTTGGAATGAATACAACTATAATCTGCAGCAAACAGACATAATCATGTTATTTTCTGACCTTAGCATCGTCTACCAGCTGCTCTGCCTTTGAGATGACATGCTGGCAAACATAATTCATCTTGTCAACACCTTTTCCTTTTGTCTGAGACTTGTGGATATAAACTCGGCAAGTTCTATCTGAACTAAGAGAAACAACATACTTGGCCAATGGATCCCAGGCCACACCTTGCACATAGTGACAATGACCATCCAATATCTGATTGACGGAACCTGAAATTAAGAGGCAAGAAAAACTCTTAAAAAATTAAAGCATCTCAATTGATAGACAGTGCCATTTTTTGTAATCTTTCTTACCTTTGTTGACATCCCATATGATACAAGAATTATCTACTGATCCAGAGATCAGGAACATACAATCAGGAGACCACTGCAGGTCCAGAACATCTTTGCGATGAAATCTGATCCACAAAATATCAAAGAAAAATAAACATAATCAACAATCAAAACAGAATACAACTATAGAGGCACTTCGATATAAATACGCTCAAGAATCATCACTTTGACTGTTACTAAAGGAGTTCTAGCCTAAAGCTTGCCCCAAGATCAAGCCAACCTGAATAAACAGTTTACTATTTTGATCACCGCAAAAGAAGATTCTTCTGTTTATGTTGATTTCATAAATAACTTTTCCTAAATACAATCAGCATGGTGGATTAATTGGTGAATAAGTTATTTTAGGATGAGGAATCAGTTTCATATCAAAACTATGAATGACATGATCACGATTTAATGGCTCATTCCAACAAACTAAAATCTTATTAGCAACTGGTGTGTACCACAAAGCAGCTTAATAATACATTCAGAGGGAAGAACTTACGATAAGCTCTTTAGAACTTTCCATGTTTGGCCAGTTTCTGTTGTGTGTAACTTCCATATGATCATCTCGCCTCCTACAGAGATGTTAAATTTTTAAGAATACATTATCTGGCTATATTTTCCATATCAATCACCTAGAAAATTGTTAGGTATGATTCTATGCTGAAGGGAAAAAGAATTGCAGTGACTGAAGCCATACCATCAGCAGCAGAGGCAAGTTGTTCTCCTGCATATAATTTAAAGACTAATGTAATGAATAGAAAGAAAAATGAACATAAGACAATTGCAGAACTACTTAACAACAGATGCAGTGAGACCAAGTGATCAACTATTTACGCAGACATTCAAGTGAAATTAAGCAAATCAACACATTGTCCAGGTTTTCCGCAATACAGAAAAATGGTAACAGAAAACACTTTCCGCAACTGAACAAGGCCCTAGTCTTTCACTATTAAACAATCAAAACCTAATAGGGCAGCTAAATTCAAAAACTGAAACACATGCAATGCATTTGAATCTCTCAGTAGGTTTTCTTTTGCATGCTTTTCCAAATCTATAAAGGATCCTGTAGATGCATGCTAATTTCATCACTACGCATATTTCACCACTTCCATTGCAATTTGAACATAACGAGTAGACTTGTTTTACACTAAAATATCAAACAAAACAAATTAAGAACTCCACAGCCTCTCATATACAAGAAGATATGACTAGATTTCGCATTCATACGGAGTATCAAAATTTACTAAAAGGAACAATGGTACAGTTAGCACAAATACATAAATAAAAATAAATAAATTACCAGAAGGAGAAAAGCGAAGGGCATTCACAGCAGAACTATGATAAGAAAGGCTATTTTGGAAAGAAGCTGTTGGGACCTTCTTCTGTGCATCTCCTGAATTTATTAGCCACAGCTGAATGTTCCAATCACCGCAAAAATTAACAAAAGAAAAATCAATTGATTTCTGAAGAGTGAGATTTTAAAGATAAAAAAAATAGGAAAATATTAATTGAAATTGTAAGTTGAAAGTACCTTGATGTCGAAATCCGCGCCACCGGTGGCGAGGAGACCGGAGATCGGGTGAAAGTCTAGGGTTAGGACAGGTTTAGTGGCGTGCCAATTGATCTGCACAGTTCCCCCTTTCATGTTTTTGGAATTCAGTTCTGGAACTACTTGCGCTATGCCTTGTTTGGAAAATTTTAAGTGTTAGACACTGAAGAATGAAAGAAAATGAAAGAATAGGGATATTTGGAGTTTGGCGGGCTACTGCTTTCGCTTGGCGGGAAAAAATTAACAAAATGAGAGTCTGATGATGACGAGGAACTTCTTCGCTGCTTGCCCAGGTCAGCCGATAAAACACTACTGATATATGGGCCTTTTTTTTTTTTTTTTTTGAATTGAAATATGGGCCTTTACTAACACGGATGGACCGACTTATAATTTTTTTTGGATCTTTATATGAATAAAACAAAAACCAAAAAAACTTTCAAAAATGTTGTTGACTTGAAAAATTTTTAAAAATATTTTTTCAAACTTTTTTCTTTCAAATATAGTCCACTCCCCTTACCATTAGGATTGTCTTTTTTTTTTCCAGCATTTTTTTTTTCTTTTTACTGATTTTTCAACTTTTTTTTACTTTATACTTTTTTTAATATTTTATTTGTTTTCTTTTTTTTTCAACAAATTTTTTGTTTTATATTGTTTTCATTTATTTAATATTTTTTACTGTCTTCATCTATTTTT
>CATIWK010039408.1:0-12506 GCA_949634005.1 Mallotus japonicus | reverse complement strand
AAGAAGCAAATTAAATGATAGTAAATAACATACTTTTTGCTTCATTTGGTGGTTGTTGTAGTAAGATAATGCAGCTGCTGCACATTGAATCTCTTGCTTTAATCCTCTTAAATCTCCTAAAAGAACTTCTTCCTTTCTATTATTCTTCTTCTTCTTCTTCTTCTTTGAAATAATAAGTTTCTTCTTTTCAGTCTTACTGCAGTTGTTGGATTAATTAAAGCAAACAAAATAATGATTAAATAAACTCCTATATACAAATCAAAATACAAAGTAAATATACAATAAAATGAATTACCTTCTGAGTTTTTTTCTTTTGCTGCAGTGGCTATAAAAAAAAGCATATGAAATCAAATTAATATATAAGAACAACCCAGTTGCATAAATAAATCAAATCTATAGCAAGAACTGAACAAAATCACAATTTTTTTTAAGAAAAATTGAAAACCATAAACAACCTTTACATTGTGTTTAAAAGAAAAAAATTGCATTACCTCTGGCGTTTAGGTTTCAGCCGCTTAGCTTGTTCACTACCTGTGCCAATGTCTCCTTCCAAAAAAACTAATAGAAAAGACACCAATTGTGAAAAAACAACTGGAATTAATTAATTAATCAATCCATAAACAACAATTGAAAAAATTTCCCAAATCCTCTTTTCTCAAAAAAAAAAAAAAATCAAAAGAAATTGTATCAAGTAATAAAGTTACCTCCTGCAATTAGTTTATGAATTGAACTTTCATAGACTCCATTGTAGGTTTCTTCAACTCCAACTCAATCTATGACATGGGAACAACGTAACGAGAAAAAAAAATTCGGAAACTGAAGGTGAAGAGGAATAAGAAAAGAAATTGAAGGTGAGAGGGTAGGAAGTGAGGCGATAGGGTAGGAGTTAGTAAGGTGAAAGGAGAAAGCGTTGAGAAATTGGGACGCTTCAGCGATATTGACAATTATTGATACGTTACATTGAAAGAGAGAAAGAAAAGTAGCCCTGAGGAATGCTAAAAGCAGAGAGTCCCAACTGTCAAAATCTGGTTAAACTCTTCTCTCTACTTCAGCTTACGTGGCAAAATTCATGCACTCAGTTTTTATATTTGTATATAGACTAGCCAAATGCCTGCGCGTTGCATAGGTAAACTTAATTTTTTAAAAAAATTAAATATTATGAACTAAAAATTATAAAATTTTAAAAATAATTTTGTCATTATAAATAAAACTAATTGTTGTGAACTTAATCTTAAAGTTAGTTTTTAAGTGTACAAAAGAGATATTCAGTAATGGCTATTTTAAATAAAATTCGGTCTTGAAACTACAAATGTCAACTATTAAATTCAATCCTTGCAAGATTGGTGTATCAGGTCTTCATGGGTAGCTGAAATAGATATTCTTGAATTCAATTTCTCCTCTTACATATGATAATGCCTTCCCCTTCTTGTCTTCTGAGTCTATAGTAGGATTTCAATCAATCATTTCAAAAATACGTGTAGTAGTAACATTTGGAACTGAAACTATGAGTTCTGGTCTTGAAACCAAATCATATTTATTTATAATTTGAACTCATAATTCTATGGCAATGTAGAAAATTATCAAACTTCTAGACTGAATTATGCTCTGAAAGAATCGCAATGAATGAAACATAAATCTTTGAATAACTACTTAGCAAACATATGAACCAAGATTAGTATATTCATAAACACACATATGTACAGTACTATTATGCCATCTTCATCTTGGTATCATAAGTGCAATAAATTCTTAGGCAAATTTAGTAACACATACTCTGGACGGGTTTGCAACAAATATGCAAGAAAGTAGATGTCTGTAATCTTGAGATATGTGGACATAGGGATCTTGTATCGAACAACCATTATTCTCTGCAGAACAATAATGAATTATAGACACTGAAAATGAGAAAATGTTATGAATAGAAGAGAGGCAAAAAGAGAATACAATGCAATGCATTTATTATTTTCCTAAAATTCTTAGGGTCTTCTTAATCTTCAAATGGGTATGCTCCCACTAGCATAACATACAGAGTCACTCTACAGGACCACACATCCACCATTTAAATAATCAGAGTGAAGAATGTAAATGAAAAGAAAAAATACAAGCATGACAATTTTCTATCCAAAACACTTCTAACTTTACAAATTCTAAATTCAATCTGCGAATTGCGCCAATTCTAATTTTAACTTCCTAAAAGGAAAGAAAAAAAGTTAACAGCAGCATTTCCTCACATGAAAATAGGTATAATAGCAACTAAAGCCGAAAACCAATCAGAGGATGCCAAAGTCTTAATAGATCATAATATGACTAATGTACTTTGAATTTCTAGGATATATAAGTTCCATTGATATAATGAATATGAAATTTTGATAAACAAATTCTATTTAACAGAGATGTTTAGTTGAAAAATTTTCTATACAAGTGACATAGAATGGCCACCAATTCTGGAAATCCAAATAGCTGAAGAGGTAGTTGAGCATGCAAATTGTTCTTGTTAATTGTCATAGAAACAATATAAACAATATAAATAATATCAAAATGCAAATTCACATATTTCAGGCATTGCTACATGCATAAAAGGCAACATATAAATCCTGGCTATATAAGTCTTATGCTAACGGCCGTCCCCTCCAAGCAGTAAAAAAAATATAAATACCCATATAATATATGATGACTTACCAAAGAATGGCAGTAGCTGACTCCTAAAATAAGCTATTGGAAGAAGTATCTAACCTGAAATAAATAAAATTAAAATGCAAGTTTTGGCAGACAGTAAAAATAAATCACATTTAAGCTAAATTCATTCTCATAGTTTTTCTCTAATTGGTGCAAACTTATTAGTATAATTAGTGAAGCTAAGAAGAGACATATAAACCTCATTTTCATTGAATCTTCCAGCATTGCAAATGCAATCAAAGAGCTCTTCTCCAGCAGCATACTCCATAACAATAGCTAAATGAGTTGGTGTCAAAACTACCTGCAAACACCTAAAAACTTTTTTTTTTTTACATCTACCAACAAAAATTAATCCTCTAAGAAAAACACTCACCTACTGAATATTAAAAATAAAGAGACAACACTTTAAACTCATAAAATAGATAGAAAAGAAGAGTAATTGTTAAGAACAAACCTCCTTAAACGAATTATGTTCGGGTGGTGAAGCGATTTGTGATTTATAATCTCCCTTGCAACATTCTCATCAATCAAAACAAAAAACAATAATAATTACTGCAAGATTTAACAACCCACAACAAAAATTAGGAATTGATACAAATAAAATAACCTAAAAAACAAATGGTTGAAGCATTTAAACAAACATCCGGAGTGCAAAGCTAAAAGATAAGTAATCAATCATGCACCACATCTTCAACTCCATATGAACTTCATGGACTCCCTTGTATGTTTCTATCAAGCACCACATCTTCAACTCCAAATCAATCTAAAAGATAGGAATGATGGTAATAGAAAAGGAAAACAAACATAGAGGGAGATTTTGGGATACCAAAGATCAGAGGAATAAGCAAACCGAATAATTGAAGCTAAGAAACCGTAGGAGAGAGGTCAAAAATTTGAAAGGACACAGGGCGAAGAAAAAAAAACGAGATAGAGTGAAAAGGGAGAAATTGAGTGGGGCGGAATGTGTGTTGTAATTCTAGAAAGCCACGTGTCAAAATTCTTACTTTGCTCATATGACGTGGCAAATTATATGTACTCAGCTATTATATATTGTATATAGCTATTATATATTGTATATAGATAGATAGATAGATTTAGATAGATATAGATAGATAGATTGCATATAGATGGATAGATAGATATAGATGGGTATTTGATGTAAATGGTTTCTATTTTTAGGGAATTTATGTTCGGCCTAAACTTCGGGCCTTCATAGGTCTGGTCATTTATAGCCAACGCAGGCATCTGGACAATAGATGGGCCGAATGTTACAGAGTCTGGACCATGAACGGATCTGGTCATTTTTGACAACACAAAGAAGACGATGAAGACGACGAAATCGTTGTTTCCGTTTGGAAGTATCCTATTTTGCCCATTTTCGTGAAACGGAAAATCGCCATGGAAGAGCTCAGGAAGCTAGAGGAAGTGCAGAGAATGTTAATGTTTATGCAATCTAACGGCATCGTTTCCACTTCCAATAATAAAGATTCTAACCGTTTCCTCGCTTCTCTTACCCTTCTCTTGGTACATAAATCAATAATCTCTCCATTTTTTCCATTTTTCTTTTTGTGTCTTTGCTGATAACATGTTTTTTTTTTTGTCACAGATTAATCCGTGCGGTGATCTCGACATGAACGATAAGTACAATTTGATCACACAACACATGCCTAAGGTTCGGCAAAAATTGCGTTTGATTACGCTCTTTTCAATTCAATTTCTCTAACTCAGATTGATTTTTGGTGCAGATTTCCGTTTCTTTTCTAGAGGAAGCCTCGCTTTTATTTAATCGACAAGCTACATTTCAAATGGAAGATAAGGTTACAGGTAACTGATTACTGTTGGCTCAAGAGTTTGTATGGGTTTACAGTGATTGATCAATGTTACAGTGAACAAATCTGTGGTGGAAATGTTGTTTCAGATGTTACTGTTAGTGATAGAAGAGATAAAAATGAATTGGAGGAGCAAAAGAATTTTGAAGAAATGGCTGTAGTTAGCTTGGATGCAATGCAAAGAGCTAATTCTACTCTTGAGGATTTTGTAAGTGAGTTATTTAAGCATGCAACCTCATTGCATGAATGCTCTCTGCCACTCATTCTTTTCTTCCATGTCATGGGTGCTCAGTATACCTTTTGGGAGATTTAGCATAGTAAACTCGTGTTTGTTGAAGCAAATTTGTGCATGAGTTGATGGCAAATTTTGTTGAAAAATTTGACCACTGGCAGTTATTTAATTTTGATTAATTTCAAATTTACAGTGCAGATCATATTTCATGTTTCATGGACTGGATGTGAACTCACCGCAAGCAGTATTCAAATTTTTACCTGTTCTTTCATTCACAGAAACCTACATCTATCAGGTAATCAAGGGAACTGCTTACTCTTATCTACGTGTTTAAATGATTAAGGAACAGCAGAATGATATCAAACTGCTTGTATATGTTTTTGTTTTTGTAAAAACTTCGATATTCTCCCACAAGAAAGCATGAAGGATTGAACCTTTGGGCTTTCAATTTTTTATTCTAACCATAATGATATTCCTTTCTTTCTTCCTTTCTCTCTCACTCAAGGGATATATGGAAGTAAGCAATGAATTTCTAAATAAAGATTTGACACCAGTGTTAAATGTCAGTGCAATGCTATGATGGAGTTTAGGAATCATGAAGTTTTTAATTTTTTTGCCACTGTTTTGATGACTACCTTTTATTTTGTTTGACTCTTTAATACAGATGGATAGTTTGAATGAGAAAATAGTGAACTTGCCAACAAACAAAGATGGAGCTCCAGAAAGAGGAAATGAGGTTGTAATACTGATAACTTTTTGGGAAACCACAAAAGTCTTATGACTGCTTTATTGATTTCACTTGGTCTTTGGCTGCATCATTGCATTCCAGACATGGGGAAGAAAAGAAAGCTGGATTGCTAAGTGCGTGGACTTGTTTAAAACTGATCCATTGTGGCCACTTATAGCTCAACTTGAATGTCTTGGCCTTCTTTCTAAGAGGTATGATTTCTCTTTTTTCGCATCCCTTGCCTTTTGGGATTTTGGGGAAAAGAGGGGATTTCAAAGTCTAAACTCAGGCTTTTTTGTTTTGTTTTCTATCATGATTAAGGATTAGAGAAGAATTCAGATGTGGAGCAGAGTATTGGTCTCTAGAAAGAAAGCTTTGTTCTGCACATATGAAACGAAAGGAGGTATAGAATTCAGCAAATTCCATTTTCCTAAAATTGTTTCAGCAGTCTTTGTGAAATTTTTATTTGGATTAGTGCTTAGCAGTGATTTGTAGTCTTCCTCAGGCTTACTCTGCTTATGTTTGATTGTAAATTTTTCTCTCAGATCTCTGTTGAAGATGTAACAAGGGCAATTCATCTAAAATCCTTTGATTATCGAGTACTAAATCTTCTTCTCTACCAGTTGAGAGGAGAAAAGGTACTCTCAGTTTAGTGAGTTTGGTTTTTCTTTTTGCTTTTTTCATGAACTAAATTATTTCTCCTCTTCCTCCTGAGATTGAAATTGAAACACCTTTATTCGCATTCTGTGCTATATTTAGTGAAAAATTGCTGCCTTGCTACTTTTATCAATTTTCTAATCATTGATGAGAGCCCTTGTTACCATATCTTGCAATGACACAGCTTATTATTTACTGAAAAACTTACTAAAATATATATTAATTTGGCTAGTGCATTTGTTACTTTACTTGAAGCTATTCCAAAGGTGAATGAGCTGCATATGGAATTCCTATCAATCTCAGAATTTCTAGTGGAAGTATCTGATGACTTGTAAGTGCTTTCTTTCTGTGCTTTTTTAACAATTTATTCTGTCCATCTGGGAAGTTTCATTTGTTTTTAATTCTTCCTTTTTGATAATGGTGCATTGCTTTTGTCAAAGAAATGAAAATTAAACTGAATGGATTTGCAGCTTTAGTCTTTGTTTAAAACAATATGTTAGCTCTGTGTATTGTATGCTATTCTAGCCGTGAAAGTTTTCTTCGAGTTTTGCAAACCTGTGCATGTAAGAGTGCATGTGTCATCGCTCTAATTGAGCTAACTATTTGCCATATTGTTATGATGCTATTGGGAATTTGGGATCACTAACTTTTGCATGTTATATAATGTTTCAAGCACAATCAGTTCAACTAAACGCTGATTTTACTCTAATGCTTGCAGGTTTGACTATGAGGTGAGTAAATTGTATTTCCGATCTAAATTTTATTTCTAAACTGTTTGGTTCCATTTAATTTATCCTATATTTTATTGCTTAAAACTGTAATAACTCATGTAGGACGATGTGATAGAGAATAATTTCAACATTTTGCGCATGTTTGTTGGAATTTACGGACCATCAGTGGCCCCAGTTATCTTGGTAAGTAGTCAAAGCTGCTCCTTGTACTTGTTTCATATGGTTGAGTGGAACAAAAATTTTGCTCTCATATGAGATATGACTATCCACTCAAATGCAAGTATGGGCAGTCTTCTAGTATATTTATCCTCTGCCATCACTTTAGACATGTATATATATGTATATACATGGAGAGAGAGAGAGAGAGAGAGAGAGAGGGCTTTTGCAAGTTCGAATTAAGGCCAAAAAAAGAACTGTATAGCTATTAAGCTTTAAACTGTTGGAATATAAACCTTAACAGGCAATGCCAAAGCTCAGAAGCCATAAAATTGCCAATGATTCTCAGTTGACTCTTCATTGTCAGTTCATCATAAAAATGAATTGATTCTGTGTTTTGATCCTATTGAACTCTATTATTACCTGAAATATTTCTGTAGGAAACTTATTCTGTTTTCCTTCCTAGGCCAAGCACATTGCTGAGGCTGAAGAGAAGTATGACTCTTTACTGAAAACATTGGATCCCCAACTGTCCTTAAATTACCAGAGGAGATGTGAGGAAGCCACTAAAGAAGGTCAAATTTTCTACATCCAAAATTGCCTCATGATTTGAGGAGTTTAATTATTGTTGGGCATAATTTTGCTTTTAACTTAATGTCTAGGTGGGAAGATATGTGGGCATCCTTTCGGAACATGGACTATACCGCCTGTGATTGTAGATGAAGATTCACATAGATCGGACTATTTCAAGTCTACATGAATCATATCTAATTGCTGGTCAACGTTAGGTACAGTTGGTGCTGACTCTTAAAATGTTTTTTTTGGTTAATAGGAGGTTATATGATTAGACTGCACAATAGGGTCAGTCATCTTTTTTAAAAAATTTTTTTTTTTGAGTAATCTCTTCTTTTTAAATTTTTTTTTTTTTGAGAATTCTCTTCTTTTTTAAATTGACGATTCTTAACATGGTTTTTTTAATATTTTGTTGTTGCATCTCAATCTAAAGTATGTAGCATAACCTTATGAGCAGCAGAACCCAAAACCTTCATTTACGCATGTGGTCCAGCCACTAATCTCATTTCACTCATAAACCAACTTTTTTATCTTTTAAATTGGCGTGTAAAGGCCAAATCTATTAATGGAGTGAAGTTAAATGATGATTAAAACCCTTAAAAAGTAAACGAACATATGTTTCTTCCAATTCTATAAAATAATCATCCTAGAATAATGCGCGAAATGGGTGTTAATTGGATTCTGCTGTCTGGTTTTGCCGGGTTTAATGTCCTTTTATGTAGAAAGTATAAAAAGAAGGATGAGGGAAAGGCGAAGGATATTTTGTTGGGAAGAGGAAGCTAATTTTATTAGCAATACAGTAGCAGCTGTCATTGCAATAGTCATGTGACGTGGTACGTGCAGCTGCATGATTAGGGTGATGAAGGTAAGTGGTCCACTCTATCAGTTGGGTTGCGGCAGTTATCAACTGCATCATCTACCGTCAAGTCCTCCATAACATGTAAAGCTTGTGTACCATGGCCATCTGATTCTGACACGTAACCTGCCTATCACGATATCTGCCGAAGAATAGCTCTGCGATAGTTGTAGTACGTAGCCTTTTTTTTTTATTTATTTATTCTTCTTGCAACACTTCAAAATGTGTTTCTAGAAAAAAAAAATTATATATTTGACTTTTGGCATCATACCGAAAACATTTTAATTCTTGTTATCTTTTAATTAATAATTTATTATCCCTGGTTTTGTTATAGTTCTTATGAGGATTAGTAATTTTCTATTAGGTGAAATTATTATTCTACCATTTTCACATGGCATGGCAAAAATATATTGGATTGAATTTTTTTCTCTTCTTTTCTAGTACAAAGTAAAATAGACAATTATATAATTTTGCAACTTGTTAGTGGTTTTATAAGTAACAATATGAGTTATTGTGTAAAAATACTTGTTATAGAACAAGTATGGATGAATGTAATTTTTTTAGTCAAATTTTTAGGGTTTTATAATTAATTCAGGAAATACTATTTGGAAAAGAAATTTTTTATGTCAAGTATTGATCTATAACAATAATATATAATCATTGTTTAAACAATTGCGTTTGAAAATGAATTACATACAACTAATTTGATGATAGGTTTCTGTTGGAAACAACTTATACACCAAAACCATCAAACTTTTTGCTTTTATTTCTTTAAATTTTATATTAGATTTTGGGATGAAATGATGAATTTGAAGATATGATTGATAAAAGGCAACATCAAAATGAGCAAATCATATAACTAAAAAAATAATCAATTACAAGTATCATGAACTAAATGAAAGTACAAGGCAACATCACTTAAATGAAAGTACAAAAAGAAACAAAAATGAAAAAGAGAAAGAGAGAGAGAGAGAGAGAGTTATGGAAAATGTAGAGTGAAGGCAGTGTCTGATCTTCTCATGTACGTATAGAAGCAATGCAATCACTGATTATAGAACTGGCAAAGAAAGAAGGAACCTTTGCTTCTTTCTCTTTTTCCCCATTTGCACACTTTAAAATCTTACTTAAGTGTTGCCGCCAGAGAGAGAAACAAGAGAGAGAGAGAAAAAATTTTCTCTCTGTTTCCCATGTTCTATTTTCATATTTATTTTCTACTTAATTAGTCAATTTTTGTTTACTTAGATAATTATTTTCAGAATTTATCTACCCATTTGAGGGTTTTATTTACTTTTTATGAGTTTTAAAAGGTTATGGTGATTAATAGAGATTATAAGATGCTGGTTGTGTGAATGATTTTCTTCTTTTCTTTTTGACAAACTTTGATTAGTTTCTTCAATGGTACTATAAAGGGTGTTCAGATGCCTTAGTAATCATGAAAAATTCTCTCCTTTCCAAGTTAAATGCAAGGGTGGTCACCAAACTTTACAATTATTGCAATTTGGATATTAAACTTCAATTTGTTTCTTTTTGGTCACCTAATTTTGATTTTGTTTCAAAAAAGGTACCGTTAAAATTTTTTAGTCTTTTAAGTTTCTCTTAAAAACCATTTTAATCCCTCATTCTCTTTATCTTTTCAATTTAGTCCAAAAATTATAAAAAAAAGTTTGAAAGTTTACTTCTCTTAAACTTTGATACCTCTCATGATGCGTATGCTCTTACTATGCAAAATCAAAATAATTTTCAAATTTTTTTCTTATTTTCTATAAATATATATAGAAAATATGGACTTATTTGCATAAAAATCTTTAATTCTAGATTGTTCAAGGACCAAAAAGTTTTTTAAGTGATTGCTATGAAACTAAATAGAAGTTTGGTATCTAAAAAAATACAAATCAAAATTTGGTAACTGAATTGAAATAAAACTAAAGTTTGGTACCCTCTCGTGCATTTGACCTCTCCTTTCTCTTGAAACTTCAAATGTGAGAGTTTCTACATTGTCAAGACTAGAAAAGAATGGTATTTTGTAAAGATTTTCATTTGAAGTTTCTACATTGTCAAGACTAGAAAAGAATGGTATTTTGTAAAGATTTTTAGTGGTGATGTGCTACAACTTAGTTATATTACTCTTTAAGAGTTAATTTTGTTTAGATGCAAGTCATTATATTAAATTTATTTTTGTATAACTTAATTTTCTTTGTATAATCTCTATTTTATCTTTGACCAAAACTAAAATCTTAATTAATCAACCTAACTTAAAAAAAAATTGAACTTCTCTACGTACTGTTTCTTTTCTTTAACATAAGGTAACTCATCACTGTCACATATATATTTTTTTTCTCTTTCTTTCATAGACAAGAGTGTGTGTCTGTGTGTGTTTGTGTCTCTGTATGTGCAACATCGCTGTCAACTTGTATAGCTGCTCGACTATGCTGTGCTATCTGAAAAATAAAAGCAAAGGACAAATCAAGAAACATGGAATAGGCAAACTACAAAGCCATGACAGACGCTGCCAGTTATATCCATCATCTACCCCTTTTTTTCATTGTTGGCTTGCAGTGTGTGTGTGAATCTAAAACGTCCATCATGCCAATAAGTTTCAAGTTTCATCTTGTAAGGAATAGAGTATAGTTGTTCTTAAAGGAGCTATTGATCACCTCTTCATGTAAATTCCATATATAAATTTGTATGCATGTTATGTTATTTCACTAAAGTAGTCATTGGTAAGTAGCCCTATGTATGTAGAGACCTATCATCAATGCATCTATGGCATTCAAATTCAAGCATGCAAAGATGGTCCTAGCTAGTTACTTCAATAATAACTTTTGTACTTGCTTTGCTTCTTTTTTTTAGTTCGAGTATTAAGTTTTGGGCAAATTATATTTTTCTCTACGAAATTTGACCTAATTCATATTCTCTTCCCTCTTGTTTGAAAATCAAGTATTTACCTCCCTAACTTTTAATTCCCTCAACACTTTCCTTTTTTCGTTAAATTTTTCCGTTAGTTTTTATATTAAATGGCATTTACCTCCCTCTATTTTATGAAAGTAAAATAATTTAATTCCTAAATTTTAATAAAATAAAATTATTTAGTCCTTCAATTTTCTTAATTATTTTTAATTTTAATACTAACTAAATTTTAAACATCTATACATATCTCCATAAGTATATTAACTCATAAGTCAAGTTGTAATATTGGTAAATTCAAAATTTTCATCAATTTATTTTATATTTATTTTTATTTCATTTTACTAATTTTTGTTTCATTTAAAATTAGTATTTGTCTAAAAATGAAGTAATATATAGCATAACTAATTTTTAAAAAATTAAAAATTAATGAAATTAAACACTAAATACATATAAACAAAAAGTGATTAAAATTGTAATTTGATTTTTTATTTTAAAGTGATGATAGACATATTTGTAATCGTTAAAAATTAGTTAGAATTGTAATTTCATTTTATCTCAATAAAATAAAAGGACTAAAGTGTTAATTTTTATAAACTAGAGGGAGTAAAATGTCTTATTTATTAAGAAATTAATGAAAAATTTTAGCAGGATTAAAATATCGACAAAATTAAAAGTTAAGGAGATAAATATTTAATTTTTAAATAAAAAAAAGTATAAATTATATTAAATTTCAGGAAATTAAATATAATTTGCTCTTAATTTTTTCACTGCTCGCACCGCTGACATGCCTAACCAAAGTGCATTACATACATTATTTAATATATGGTTTGACTGCATTGCATTGGACCATGAATAGTTCACCTTGAAATCCTTATAACAAATGAGATGCCTCTATTCGATTGAGTAGGTTGAATGTATAATTAAGCATCTGAACTTTCATTGATTGGTTAGGTACACACATGCAAATTTTCAGAAACTGAAAAATCTTTTTTTTTTTTTTTTTTAAGGATTAACTGAATAAGATACCCTTGTGCACATGAAGATGCTACTATCGGTCACTGTAGTAATTGCATGTGTCAATGTAATGAATTGGTAGGAGCATAGCATGTTGAGGGCAGTTTGGCTAAACAGAATTTCCTGCTGGCTTCTAATTAATGTTTAG
>CATIWK010039396.1:0-31122 GCA_949634005.1 Mallotus japonicus | reverse complement strand
ATAAATAATAATTTATTATCTTTAATTTGTATATTATTAAAAATATTTATTTAAATTATTTAAAAATAAATTTTAAAATATAAATATTATTGTATAATTTTTTTAAAATAATTATAGGTATAAATATAATAATTATTTAATTATAATTTACAATAATATTTATTTAATTATAAACTATAAAAAAATTAATTATATACATTCAAATTTAATTTAAATGAAGTTATTTGTTATTAGTTATTTTTAATAAGAGTAAAATAGTTTAAATAAAAAAGAAATAAAAATCAGCTATCAACTGATTGGAAAAAACTCCAAAATAAAACTTTTCAAATGGACAGCTGTTTTGAATAAAATCAACTATCAGCTGTTGCTTTTAGTATTTTACCAAACATCTAAATTGTAGTTGATTGAGAAAAAACCTCTATCAGCTACCCAAAAAGCTAAATCAAATTCCCCTTAATCATAAAATGGATGAATACAATTATTTTGTGCGGTATGGATTCACGATGAACAAAAATGCCTTAGTGGTGGACAACAGGTGCAAAGCTCTTGGCAGCCAAGCCACCTTGGGCGTATTTTCAAATTAGAAAATACACTCTTGATGAGTGGAATTTTTTAGATTTTTTGCTATTTTAAATTTGAATTTTTTTTTGCTCAATTAGATTTTTAATTCATATATAATAATTAAAATATATGTCTAGTAAATTTTATAAAATTATTTTAAATAATTATTTAATTTTTAGTTTTTTAGTTATTCAACAAAATTTTTAGAGAATTATATTATAAAATTTAAGTAAAATAATGAAAGAGTAGAAATTTAATTAATGATTTAATTATTTTCAAATTGAGTTAAAAATTAAATCATTAAAATTCAGTACAAATAGAAATAAGAAAAATAAAATATTATTTAAAAAAAAAGATAACAACATTATTAGTCTTATAAATTATATCGTTTTTCAATTAAGTTCTGTAAGAAATTTTTTTACAATTAAATTATATAAGTTTAAAAAGAAAATTTATTTGTCAGAACAATTTTTTTTGTTAGTCAACTCTTAAAATTAATTTTTTTTACATTTTAGTTATAAATTATAAAAAATAGCATTTTTTATATTTTAATAAATAATATTTTTATTTATTTATTTATTTATGACTTATTCTATTCTTTAACTTTATATAGTTTCTTATTCTATTATTTAACTTTATAATAACTATATAACTCACTAAAATAATTTTACGAAAATTTAAAATTAAAAAATATATTTTTTCTTTAATTATTATTTTATTAACAATAATAAATAAAATTAATTAAATATTTTTATTATTTTAAAACATAAATTTTAATTAATATATCTTTTATAGTGTGATATACTCAATTAGCTTTGTATTATAATTTATGTTATATTTTAAATAAATTTTAAACTTAATTGTATCTCAAAAAAATAATTTATAAAAATATTTCTTTAAATTAGACTATTTTGAAGAATAATATATTTTAATAAAATCCAATTAATTGAAGAGAAAATAGAAAATTTTGTTACATTTTATATATCTTAAATTAATTATTTTTATTATAACAATTAAAATTATGATAAGAATATGTCGACTTATTTTATTGTTTAAATATTTATTATAAAATAGAATAATTTATAAAAATTAACTAACTCAAATTTAATTGAGTTTAAAACTTTTTAAAATTTAACAAAAATTATAATATTGACAAAACTAAAAGAATTTTATTTTTATAAAAAATATTTATTTATTTATAATATATTAATTGAAATTATATATTTAAAAATAATTAAGAGTATTTAATTAGTTTTAATAATCATTCTCAATATAATTAATAATTTTAAAAAATATATAATTTTTATTTTTATTTTTAAAATTTATTTAGTGAGTTATACAGTTATTGTGAAAGTTAAGTAATAGAAGAAGTCACATATAAAAATAAAAATATTATTTATTTAAAATATTAAAAATAACATTATTATAATTTTAGGATTGAAATGTAAATGAAAAGTTTAATTTTAGGGATTGATTAATGAAAAATTGTTTTAACGATGAAATAAAAATTTTTTTAAAACTTATAAAATTTTTTGTAAAATTTAATTAAAAAATGATATAATTTTTAAAAATATTAATATTGAGAAATATTTTACAATTACTTTATTTTTACTTTATATTTATAACCATATGATAGTATTTTTTATCATCCAATAATAATTATAAATAAAATAAAATTTACTTTATAAAAAATAAAGTCACCATAAAATCCATATGATATATTGGTATCCTTTTAAAAAATTAATTCAATAAAAAAATCGAGATTGTAAAAAATTATAGAACATTTCCGTTGTGATCGTTATACTACGAAGTGCAAGATCTTTTGTGCGCAGTCCCTCTACAGCCACCGCGCTACCCAACGCGCGCCCCCGCAAACCGAATGTGGAGGCAAAATGAGGGAAGCTAAAAAGCGAGCTCCGACGATAAAACACCAATTAATTGATACTCGGCAAGCCAAGCGCAAACGATTGGATGATAGCGGAGAAGAAGATGGTAAAAGAACTGGTATAAAGAAGAAAAATTTACTCTTTAAAACCAAACCCCTAACTCTTAAGCCCCATCTCTCCTCTCCAAAATTGACCACTTCAAATAGGTTTTTACCAAATTGCTATCATCGTCGTAGCGACAATTTGAGTACTATTGCAAAGTGTAATCGCAGATGGGTCTTCTCTGACACTGATTTCTCTGCCTATAAAGGTAGTAGAAACTTCTTGTTGATAGCAAGTTCTTTTTTTGAAGATTTTTTTAAATGGGAATGCAGTTAATAGTTTGTTTGGTGATAAAGTTATTATCTTTGTAATTGTTGGTGCAGATAGAGCAGTAGTTGTGTCATATAATATACTGGGTGTTGAAAATGCTTCAAAGCATCCTGATTTGTATTTCAGAATCCCACCTGAGTTCTTGGAGTGGGATCGACGGAAGGAGCTTATATGTGAAGAGATCAATGGTTATAATGCTGGCATCCTGTGTTTTCAGGCAGGTTGAATTGGGATTTTTTTTTTTTTATAATATGCCTTGCTATTTTCTTAAAAAGAATGGATACATACATATATAGATTTTTTGTGTGTGTGCGCGCGCGTGTGTGCATGTTTATAGTTAAATTAAGTTTTTCTGGTGTTTGAGGACGTAATGGAATTTTAAGAACTTTTGTGGGTTGACATTAAGGTATGCATGACCTCCAATGGTGTATGGCAAATAGCCATTCCAGTAAACCATTCCGTTATATTTTCACACTTGCATTTTGCGTCTGTTTAGTGCATGTGAGATCACCATTTTGATGCATAAAGTTCCTATCTTGAAGTATAGCTGGAATTTTTTGCACTGATTAAACATGCCGCAAATCCACAACTGTGGACGCAGAAGGCCTAATGCATGTGCAACCCCCTTGACATTTTTTGTCAATTTGCCTCCTCAACTTATAAAATGATCATATAGACACTTGAACTTGCTAAAAACAAGACTTATTGACACTTTTCATACTATTTAAAGTGTCTAAATAGTTTTTTGATAAGTTTAAATGAAACTATTTCGACACCTGAATCAGATGAAAAGTGTTTATAAGTAATTTCTTAGCAAGTTGATGTGTTAAAATGGTCAATTTATAAGTTGAAGTGGTAAACAAGCAAAACATGTCAAGTTCAAGGGGCTGCAGATGTATTAAGTTGGATATGAAATAATCAATAATGCTTAAGAAAATGAAAAGCAGGTTCACATGTGGTTTCTAGGTCTGGTGGATATTCCATATGTTTGATGGTTTTCTCATGTTCCTTTGAAATGCTGTATAATCATCTTGCTTTTCCTCTGTACATTTTCACATCTAATTAAGCTTCAAGATTGCTTCAAATTCTATTCTTTAGTTTGTCATAATGTTGCATTTACTTTTAGAATTTGACCTTATGGCTGTTGACAATTTGCTTTATTAATATTACTATTTTTTTTAACGTTGTAGAAGAAATGGAAAATGCTTATTAAGCAAGTTTATTCTCACAATCCATTCTTCTGACTGTAGGAGGTTGACCGTTTCGATGATTTATATGATCTTCTTCAAGAGGATGGCTTTAGAGGTGTTTACAAGGTATCCTGATTGAAATAATGTTCCTGTGTAACTTCTCCTGGACTAAAAATAGTTCATCAGTTAACTTTGATTAACTTGGATTTTAACAACTACTCTTTCTTTTAGGCCCGCACAGGTGATGCATGTGATGGCTGTGCAATATTTTGGAAAGACACACTGTAAGGCTTCCGCACTCATGAAACTCTGAATGTTTTTCATGTCATTACGAAGTTACTTGCTAGATATCTAAATTAGTTCTGTTTTAAATAAAAATTGCTTTAGAATATATTTGTACTCCTTGCTTGCTGGTTTGATGTTCGTTCCCGAGTTTGAAAATTATTGTACTTCCTCCACTGGATCCAATGCATGAAGGAAAAATGATGAATCTAATAAATTGCTTTTGGCAATTTAATTTTCCTCTCTTATAGTATGAAAGTTCCCATACTCAAAAGGTACTTTCACCACGTTGTCTTGGGTGGAAAATGTGAATGTTGATTCTCTTCACATTTTGACGAAGTTTCTCACCATGTTGTTTGAGGTGGAAAATGTAAATGCATCCCCTTTTTTTTTTTGTTTTTTCTTTTTCATTTATAACCAAGTTTTAGCAAGGCATATTCTCAATACAGATTTTCCCTTTTGCATGAAGAAAATATAGAGTTCCAGAGTTTTGGCCTCCGAGACAATGTTGCTCAACTTTGTGTTTTAAAGGTATGCAGGGTATTGACCTTTTTTTACATGACTCTTCGTCTTATTAGCATTTTTTCTCTTCTTTTCTGAGAGTTTAAATGGTTAAAAACTATATCCAAAGAGTTGTCAATGACTTGGATTAAGCTTCTCTTTTTTCTTTTAGTAATTTGTTGGTGGTCTAGTGTTCTAAGTCATAACTTGCCACTAAGTAGGTTAAAAAATTGGGATAATTGTTCTTGGAAAAATTGGGATACTTGTAATTCAATCAGGAATTTGTCTTGTTGCTCATCTATCCTAACATTCTTCAGGATATTAAAAACTTGTAAGATATTACAAATCTCCCAGTAGCAATTTGACACCTTCTCATCCAAAAGATGATGAGAAATAATTGCTATTTAGAAAACAACCTAGGTTAGCATTTCTCAAAAGCTGGATTCAGGTAAGGCTATTTACTTGGAATTTTCTTTTTCTATATGAAGAAAAACTATAAAAAAAAAAAAAAAAAAATCCTGAATGATAATAAAGTATGAATAAAAACACTCTCATTCATAATTGTTTGTGTAAGCTTGTAAGCTATGGGATGATAATTGTAGCTTCTTGTATGTTCCTGGATTAAGATATTGACGATCTGGCACTTGCTGGTGTTAAAAGCTCCACAGCTGTTTGGATTTTGTGAAATTCATAAGAACTAGGCTTACAATATTAAATTTAGTTGGATTTGTAACCTCCAAGTTTTATAAGTATTGTGGTTGAAAGTATTTGGTAAGAGCAGCAGAACAAATGCACAAATCAAACTCATAGATATCGCTGGCATCTAATGTGTTCTGAGCACATTTGCACGCACTTGTTACCTTTATGTTTTGCGTGCATCTTTTGCTTTAGGATGTATCAGCTTATATTTATTAATCATTCAAAAATTTTGTGGGAAAAGTCATCTGTTACAACTCAAAAATTTCTGCACCAAGGTCAAATGTACTTGCTTTTCATGTTAACTTTCTTCTCTTTATGTTTTCCCCTCTTGTTATTGCAGATGAATGAAAATAAATCAAGGTCTGATCAATTTCTGCAATCATCGGGGTAAGTTCAACTATCTTGCATTATTTGCTGTTTTAATATCTTGAGTATATGATTTTAACATCATCTAGAGAACCAAAATGATGATGAATTGATAAAAATAAAATTTTGGAAAAAAAAATGTAACATTAATTGGCAGTTTCAGAAATCACCAGTTATTTAAACACTCCATTGTTCCTTCAAATTAAAACACAGTCAGTATATACGCTTTTTAGTTTTTACTGTGATCTATCAGCAGCTTTGATCAATAATTTGTGGATCTTCTATTTTGTATTAGTTTTTTTCAAATCCCTTTTGGCCTTTTCCTAATCAATGCTGATAATGGTAACATGATCTGGATGACCATGAAGCTTTGCTATGCTATTGCTGACATGAGAGGATCATATTTGGTCCCTTTAATTTTTCTTCCTCTAAAGTTGTTTTGTTCTTCTGTATAGATGCATAGCTAAGAGACTGTTGTTTTCTTTTTTTTTTAATTATACAAGTGATTTGACTATTAATAACATCGAAACCTGTATATAGGGCTAGAACTGCCAAAAGTAGAAGGTTTGTGGTAGGAAATGTGCATGTTCTCTTCAATCCAAACCGTGGAGACATCAAGCTGGGCCAGGTATCCACTCACGTGTTGCTTTGTTCTTTCTAATTTGGGCCCAAGTCTCATTTGGAGCTCCAAAATCTGAAGAAGCCATCCCTCTCTGGGTATATATTCCATGCATGTAATTGTGTTGGTCAGGGATACCAGTAGATGATGCTGCAATCTCATTTGTCTCAATCAAAAAGAAAAATCTTAACCAAGGTTTTGTTTTGAATATCATCAACACATAATACCTTAGTGCATGTATTCCCTTTGGATGTAGATTCGACTATTTCTTGAGAGAGCTTACAAGTTGTCACAAGAATGGGGTGGCATCCCTGTTGTAATTGGTGGAGATCTAAACAGCCTTCCACAGGTAATGTCTTATTATGCAATTACCAATTTGAAAGGTTTATGCTTGACATATACCGTGCTATTATTCTCAAAGCAACTTTGTAACTTTGGTTTTGTTTTCATTTTATTATTTAGAGTGCTATGTATCAGTTTCTGGCTTCATCAGAGGTGAGTTTTGGTTATAGTATGATATTAAGCTTACAGATTTTTCTTTCTTGAGCATTCTCTCCAATTTTCATAGCCCTAAGACTGTCTTCTTTGTCCTTGTTATGCTGCTTGAATGTTTTTAGTTGAATATCCTAGCCCATAATCGTCGAAATATATCAGGGCAGCTTGAACATCCACCACAACATAAATACTTCAAGTCCCACAAAAAGGAAGCTGAGAGGTGAGAAATTCTCATAATTCCTGAATGTAATTTTAGAGCATGTGTGTTGAATTGATTGATGGTTTTGTATTGTGTATTGATTAGTATAGTTTGGTAATTATGATACCTCGGTGTAGTGGACATACGTGGTTGATAGAGTTTAATAATTGCATTGTTCCTCCCCCAACTATCAAAATAGGGGAAAAATTTTGAATCCGTTGAGAAGACTTGCCTACTTTTAACTTAGGAAGAGAGACAGGCAGATGGACAGAAGGATCCTTTGTTGAAAGTTTCAAAAAAAATGAGGTTATTGTACGTAACAGAAGAAAGCGTATATTTTCTTTAAGACTGTAGACAAGTGACAGGATGGAGAACCTTGTGGTTTCTAATACCTCTTATATGATCTTCCACTGTGTCAATGAATCTAGGATGCTTACGTAGATCTCTTCAATTTACTGGTTCATACTGATGCAGCAATTGGGTGTCCATCTCAAGGCCATCAACACTTATATGGAGCGATGAAGAGGTGACTCTTGCTACTGGTAGCAACAGTGTCACTCATCTACATCACCAATTAAATCTTGGTAGTGCTTATCATGGGGTTCCTGTAAGTATGTTTTGTTATCTATACTAATTTTGGGTGCTTAGATTTATATACAATTATATATATATATAGGTTTATGGCTTTTTTAGGGATGCTGGACTTATTTGTTTAATGACATAAATATGGGTGCTGTTGTCTGATGAAAGTCATCCAATATCAATTTTTGTGGAAGGCAAATATAGTTTTAACTTATTTTAATATTGACTTTCTTTGTTTAATTATTTTTTTTTTTACCGGTAATTAAAAGTTATTGATGCTTTTTATCAGATCCCTTCATCCAATGTTAATGTAGTAAAGTTCTTCAGGGTAACCGCAGTTCAAGAGATAGTCACGGAGAACCATTGGCAACATCATATCACTCAAAGTTTATAGGAACTGTTGATTATATTTGGTAATTTTATTACATTATAAGAGGAATAAATTTTTTCCCCATTTAAAAGTTTGAGCATTGATTTTATTGTTTGTCACAGGCACACCGAAGAACTCATTCCTGTGAGAGTTCTTGAGACCTTGCCCATTGATATTTTGAGAAGAAGCACCGGGCTCCCAAATGAGGTTCCTTTCATTTTTGCAAATGCAATTTTGATTGGTTACATTCTATTAAGTTCTTCAATTACTGGCACTATATTCATGCTTGCATGATTGGCATGCAGGACATTTACTACTGTTTTCCCTGCTTGGGTGAAAGATTTCCACTTATCCATGGCTCAAATTTAATTTCTTACTGCATATTACTATTAGATAATAATCGTAACACTAGTAATGCCAATGACTATAATAACAATATTCAAAAGCATGCATAAATGCCAAATACCCGATGGTGTAACAAACTGGATGATGGAAGTACAAAAAGTTTGGCATGTATCATGAAGGAATTTTCAGTTATTTTTTGTCTCCCAAAATTTGATCATATCCAGTAAATCCCATAATGCCACAAACTGTTTTACTAAATTCCAGATTCTATGCCCTTAAACAAACTTTTTTATCATTTTGCAGAAATGGGGAAGTGATCATCTTGCTCTTGTCTGCGAACTAGCCTTCATAGATCAGGACAATCAAGACCTGAGTCGCGCATCAACTTCATATAATTCTTGAGAGGAACTCTTAACACTGCAAGAAGCCTCATCTCCTTTGAGCATTGCATGTACATTTTGCTAACAGCGGTTAATTCAGTTCCACATGATTCGTGGAGTAGCTAGTAGCAAATGCAGTCACTGATGAAGTTTATTCTTTGAAGAAAAAGGTTTGCTCAAAAGTCCCAAAGATTAGCTAGAAGTAAAATTTCCACTTTATTCGATTGGTAAGCATCTGAAATATTTATGTCCATTGTAATTTTATTCTTTAGTGGTGGTAAGTTAATTAAAATTTGTCATAGGCTTTTCAAACATCCAAATTAAAAAATTTAGACTTTTGATCCCTTGGCTCGACGGTGCATTTAATTGCCAAGGATTGACTCGTTAAACCCTTTACTTACCGAATATGGGGGGGGCCAGTGACGATCTTTGCACCTACTCTCCTTAACTAGTTAAAAAGACATAGTCATATAATGTCTGTTTTACATTATCAACACATTGAAAAGTCCGATAAAGAACATGAGAGTGATAGAATATGTTATTTTGGAGTAGGGAAAAAAGAAAAAGAAGAAGAAGACCCACGAATCAAAATGCCTTTTGGCTGAAGAAAAGTGGGGCAAAAGGTAATTATGGGATTGGAGGAGGAGATCCCTAAGAAGTCAAATCCAATGTTTATAGTTGGTAAGTGCTGTTGAACAAAGCTAATTTCATCATTGTAGTGGCATAGAGTATTGCAGGTGGCTGTGATGTCCACCGCACAAATTGTCAAATTATAGAAGCTGAGAAAAGACTTGCCCTGACTAGTCTTCCCTTTTCTAAGTGAATGGTGAATAGTGATTGTTAATGTCCAAAAACTGAGGATTAATTTTGTGGTCTATATCTGCATCCTATGTGACAATATTTATTTATTTGTCTTTTCAATTTATAAACTGGTCGACAGTTTTAATATCTCAATTTGTTAAAAATATTATGCATAAATATCAAATAAAGATAAAACTGTGCCGGTGAGAAAGTAGTCAAGTGGATGTGTAGTCTATCGATATTTTGGTCATGGGCTCTCTATTTATCAAGAAATAACCTTGTTGTGCAGTAAGTTCATAAATAAAAGAGCAAACCAATAATATTTACTAAATTAAAGAAGCTTCGGTTTTATTAGTCTGATTATGTAGAAGAATCCGGACCAAAAAAAAAAAAAAGATTATGTAGAAGAATGGGATGATTGCTAGGAGAAACTGAGACAAGTTGACATGTGGTGTCCATGGCGGCTTTTTAAAGATTTTGAAAGGGACAATTAGCATTCTGTTTCAGAAGAGACGTAGCGGCCTATTATTGGCGGTGCTACTACTGCATGCTTTTTGGCTTGTTACGAAACACGTCACTTCCCAACACATTTTTCAATTTTATTCTGCTACCAAAACACCAATTCAAATTAGCAGTAGTAGCCTTGTTGGACATACGTTTCGATTTTCATTTTATTGATTAATGTTTCATTGCTTGCTTTGCCTCTACTTCAAGATACTTTTATTTTATTTTATGGGAGAATTGGTATTTCTTTTTGTGTTTTGGCCTAATACACTACTTCATCCCTGATATTTGAAAAAATATTTATTCACATTTGCAACAGTTAATACTCATTAGTCCCTCTATCAGGGATGAAATAGTACACAAATTACAAATGTCAGGAATGAATAAATATTTTTTCAAATGTCAGGATGAAATAATGTATTAGGACAAAACATAGGGGAAAATTGATAATTATCTCTTATTTTGTTATTAATTTTTTTTTTTTATACATATAATGTCTCCAGTATTCGATAATCATAAGAATTTTGATTATTTTAGAGTTGAGTTGAGTGAACCCACAAAAAGTGTAAATCTCTCATAACATTTGTTTTCTTCATACATAATATCTGAACCCGAGAATTTATTCAAGAAAATCTAAATTTCTTGTTGGACCAATAAATGTTGGTGAAAAGACTTTTATTTTAACCAAATAGAAGAGATAAATTTAATGAAGCATGCAATAATACCTCATGGCGGTAATCTTTTTTTTTTTTTCAAAAAAATCTGAAGCCCTTGAATATAATATCTGAAAACCCCATTTAACCACCACCTTCAAAGTCTACACATATTGCTTGCAATGCAAGTGAGATCAGCCGCCGAAATCATTATTGATTCTATAATATAAAAAAGAAAAGTTTGCTATAGCTGGAAAGAAATGTGTCATCTCCATATACGATGATATAAACAGTGAAGTAGCACTAGCGCTAATGGTGGACCTGTGGTGGTGGCTAGCTAATGAAATAAAATACAATTAAAACCCATAATCTGTCCATCTTCATGCTACAGGAAACTGCTCGTGGTGGTGGAAAATGGCAAGAGCAAACACAAGCAAGCTTTCACTGTTTTTTCCTCTCAAGCTTGTGATATTTTCAACGAACTATATAGCATTGTCTATAAAGACAAACATGGCAGGAAACCATTGATTTTTAGAAAATTATTTAAAGAGAAAATGGAGGAAGACAAACAACATAGGAAGATGCCACCTTCCAAGCTGTTTCCATTGCATCAAACAATTACATCAAAGAAGCAGAACTTGCACGTCTAACTCTTTTGTCTATTATTGCAAGCCATAAACTAACAAAATTTTTCTCATACTCACAATAGATTTACTCAATATTCATAGCATTATTAGAGGTTTCAAAACTCTTGGAAAAATAAAATAAAATGAAACAAATCAAAAACCCCAAGAACTCCCCTCCCCTAACAAGAACCAAATCTCCAATTTCTCTTCACCAAAATAGTAAAAGACAAAAAATTGACTATACTAGTGATGACATTGAATTAAGTTCTAGCCATGATATTCCTAACTACAAAATTTATAGGCATGATGTGAAATTGAGAGTTTCTTCAACAAATGCAAGAGCATCAAGTTCAATGTTCGGAAGATCCATAACCCCATTCAAATGATTATTCAGTACCTCACTACTTTCAGCCATAGAAAAATCTTCTGCATCATTTACACCTTCGAAAAACATCCCAAAATCATTCCGAAACTGCGAATAGTAGTCGCCACAAAACAATTCTTGACTAACTGATGGCGATAGTCTTGGCTCTTCCCACAAATCTGATATGACGGATTGCTCTTCTTCTAAACCAGCTTCCACCATTTTTCCCTCAGAGCTCTGTTTTACTACCTTTTCAACTTTCCTTTCGTCTTTGCTGGAACTTTCAACTCCATGACTAAGTGATGTTGTGGAAACATCAAGCACAGAAGATGGCGATGGATGAGAAAATAAACAGCTGGATTCCTCAGTCCTCTCTTTCGAAACTATTGGCAAATTCTTAAGCTTTTCTGCTTCCATCCTGCTATCGAACTCCTCCTTCTTTTTCCTGTACGCAGCAGCAGCCTCCTCTGCAGTATTATAAGTACCAAGCCATAAACGAACCTTTCGAAAGGGATCTCTAATCTCTGCTGAATATTTTCCCCATGGCCTTCTCCGAACGCCTTTATAATAAGGCGACGGCCTTCGGGTCTCCTTTTTGTCACAAGGCTTAACAGTACGTCTGACTTTGCCTCCATCATTACAATTCTCTTGTGAAGAATTCTCAGTCCTGGACTCACATGGCAAAACTGAGAGAGTAATTTCTTTCACATATCTCTTTGCACCCGTCCAGCCGCACCTGCTTCTACCAATATGTTCTTCATCTTCATCTTCATCGCTGGAGGAGTCTGTTGCCTCAGGATCATGGCAAATTATGCGGAGTTTCCTTGTCATCATTGAATTGTTTTTCATGCGTGGTTTTATCATGGTCTTCTCTTTGTCAAAATCAAAACTCAAACTTTGATCCAAAATTGGCCTTGGAAGGCCTGGCATTATTTGAATTGAAACTGATTGAACCCAAAAAAGGAATCTTGAAGCTAAAAATAGAAGAAAAAATAAAAACAGGATCAAAGAAAATCGCTGACACAACTTGAGTATCAAGTAAAACTCAAAATCCTAAAACCCCTTAAACCCAAAGGTGAAAACAATAAATGTTTTCTTTGACAAATCTTGAAGCAATAACAATTCCTGCACAAAATAAATAAATATATAAACAAAAAATCAGAACTCCAAATGTACAATAGTCGATGAAAGTCAATGATCATAATATGTTGAATCATGAACAAAAATCCAAAAATTGATCGAGAAAAAAGAAACAAGGAAAGAAAACCTACTTACCGTATTAACCTCAATCGAATAAATATGATCAAAAAGCTGTGATTCTTGCACTTGTTGATGTTCTGAAAGGACAAAGATTGATTGCCAAAAGTGAAGAAAAAGCAGAGAAAGATGCAGAGTGAGACCCAGAGCTTCTTTAGAGCTCTACTTATCAACAGATCAAACGCAGACGACATAAATCCTTTCTGTCTGTTTTCTTGGTTTCTCCTCTGTTTTCTTTATCTATCAGAGAAAGAAACTAATCCCCAAAAAAAAAAATCTTCTCCTGAGAAACTGCATCAAACAAACATGGTAACTTTCAAATTTTCAAAATTCAAATCAAACAAATACCATAAACAAAACCCAGAAAGGGAAAATTATTAAAAACATCCCAAGAATCAAGAAACGGAATCTATCAAGAAATGGAAACGAGAATTGAAATAAAAGATCAAGAACATAAAATGAACAAAAGAAAAGAAACCACCACCCTGTAAACTTACTCAAAAAAGTTGATGAACTAGCAGTTTGTGCAGAGAATTGAGAAGTGACGAAGAGAGATTGGAGAGTAGTAGAAGTTGAAGAAACTGAACTGAAATGCTAACCTTCCAATGGGGCCTTCTTTAAAAGCAAAAAAGAGCAGGAGCACCACCTCTCTCTCAGTCTCACTCACCTCCCAATCCCGACTCTTCTTCCCTCCGTTACTCTCCAAGATTTTCCTTTTACGAAAAAATAACCAAATATAATATAATATAATATATATATTTCTTTTCTGTTTCTTTTGTATTTAAGTAATTAGCATATAATTTCTCAAAAAAAAAAAATAATTAGCATATAAGATCTCATATAATTGTGGTTCTCTGTACTCAATCATTTTCTGTCCACCTCAATTTTTGCTAAAAATAAAATTTATTATTTTTTAATATTTTTAAAAGACTATCAATTTAAAATAAAATTATTTAAATATCTAAATTAAAAAATAAGTATACGAAATATATTTTATAAAATCATGATAATTTTTAAAAAATATATTAATTTGTATAGTCTATATACATATTTTGCAATCAATATAAAATTTTGAAACATCCGTTCATTTTACGATTTATATAAATAAGAATATCATATCGTACACATTACAAATGCAATATATTTTTAACAAATTAAAATATTAAAATAATTAATTTATAAATTAAAAAATACTTAATAAAATGTGTCAAATTTATGGAACTGCAAATTTGTTAGATGTGATAACTTTAAATAGTTTAAATTTATTATTATTATGAAATAGGTTGACCGTGACCCAAAATTAAAACTAGATTCTTTTTTTCCAAAAATTCTGAGGAAGAAAATATTATAGAGGATTTTGTTGTCATGCTAGTACAACTATAGATAATTGACACGTTTTATAATTATCAGTACCACAATAAGAAAAGCAAATATATTGCAAATGAAAAGAAATTTGTTCTTTTTTTTTTTTGGGCAATTAAAGAAATTTGTTCTTTTTATGTATTGGATTTTTTAAAATTTTCTAACCTGTTATATCATTGGTATTATCGAAATGTTATTTGATTTATAGTCCGTCACTAGAAAAGTAAAAATAATTTATTTTAACGGCTCTCTTTATTTGTAAAAAATATTTTTTTCAAATACTTATTTTTAGTGTTTGGATTATAAAAAAAAATAAGTAAAAAAATAAATTATTAATCAACAAAAAATAATTTAAATATAAGAAAAAATAACTTCTCATCCTTAATTATTTTTCAATACTTAAAAATGAGAAAAATTTACCAAAAATACCAATCTTTTTTACTTTTTACTTTAATTTTGCCCTTCTATTTTCTTTTTATTTTCACCTTATTTTTTAATCCTCTTTTCACTCTTTTTTATTTTTTATTTTATCCTTATTTTTTCTTTTTTTCCTTTTTTTTGGCATAATATATCTATAGCCCCTTGTACTTGTCACTTTTTATCAGTTTGACACCTCAACTTATAGTTTTACCATTTCGACACCTGAAGTTGGCTAAAATACACTAATTTGCACTAATATGATGACGTAATGCATCTGCCACCCCCTATACTTGTCATTTTTTGTCAGTTAAACCCTTATGATGTGGCATATGCTAATTCGCTATTCCGTACCACGTGTACTGACAGGAGTTTCAAAATTATATTTTAGTCAAATTCAAGTATTAAAATGACAAAATTATAAATTGAGATATCAAACTGATAAAAAATAACAAATACATAAAATCGTGTATATATTACACCAAGCCAGAGCTATTATATAATGTATCCAACTTGTGCCGGTTCATATTATTTTTAGTTACTAACGTGGCATACAATAATTACAACGTAGCTATTTCCTAGTATATAAAGCCAAATCTGTCCTGCCAGCTATTAATAGAAAAAATTCCAAATATGTTACATCTCCATAATTGGAGCTCCTATATTTGAATTCTTTTTACCCTTGAGCCTTTAGCCCAATGGTTAAGGCTTAAAGGTGTGGAGTGGGAGGTTGGGGGTTCAATCCCCCACTCCCCCCCTAACTTCCTCTCCACTAAATCCTAGGGATAAATGTCCCTCAGGTGTTTAAATGTTGAGCTACCCGCCTAGGGCTGGTAGCCTCTAGGGCCAGCCACGGGGTCGGTTTCATTTAGAGGTTAATCCTCCATTCTTAAAAAAAAAAAAAAAAAAAAAAAAAAAGATTAGTGATATCATACCCTTTAGCCTTTAGTCCAATGGTTAAGGTTTAAAGGTGTGGAGTGGGAGGTTGGGGGTTCAATCCCCCACTCCCCCCCTAACCTCCTCTCCACTAAATCCTAGGGACAAATGTCCCTCAGGTGTTTAAATGTTGAGCTACCCGCCTAGGGCTGGTAGCCTCTAGGGCCAGCCACAGGGTCGGTTCCATTTAGAGGTTAATCCTCCATTCTCAAAAAAAAAAAAAAAAAAAAAAGAATTGCTAAAATAACAAAAGATATAGATATTCTGTTATGAGAATAGAGTTCGAACTCTTTATCCCTTTTTCTCTTCATTATAGTATTAAAAAATAATCATCTTTACTTATTATTTAAAAAAATTATATATTTACATATGTATAATTTTTGAAAAAAATTGAAAGAAAACCAGGTTTATTGTGTAAATTTATAAAATTTATATTTATATTAGCCCTCTCATATGATAATTTTTTTAAAATTAAGAAATTTTAAATCATATAAAACGTGCCTACGTATATTCAACAAATAATTAGTCATCTAAATATAAAACATTTATAATATTTATTACATATTTATCCGGATATGTATATGTAATCATTTAATTTTTGATATATTTCCATTTTGTCCAAAACATGAAAATGGTTAAATAAGATTCTTCAATTAGGAACTAAATTATTATATTTTTGTAGTCTTTCCAAATTCAAAAATATAATATGAACCTGACAAAAGAAAATCAATAAAAAAAAGAAAGAAAAATGAAATGGAATCCACGAAGGCTGATAAAAGCAAATGCAAATGCAAAAGCCCTACCCCAGCACGTGCAAAACCACCATTTACAAAAGTCGAGATCTAGCGGCTCATCTCTCCACGTTTACATGGAACCCACAGCTGACACCTTCTACCAGTCCCTCCCTCAACAATAAAAGCCGCCTTTGGTACCACATTTACATTTGACTAGTTGGTGAAAAACACTACTTAACTCTGTGTGTCGGGCGTGTCGCGCTCTACAATCTAATTTTATAATGTTTTATTTAAAGAGAAAAATTATAACAAACAAATTTTTTTGTTTTTTTATATAATACCTAGTTATTGTGAATTTGAGTATAAATCTCAAATTTTAATGAATATTGTTTAAGTTTTAAGGTTATATTTTAGTTTGAAATTTTCGAGTGCTTTTATCAAGTCATTGGAGTAATTAAATGGTAGATCAAATTGATGCTGAAATGAAAATTTGAAGGATGTGATATTGTCAAATTATACTCCTATTTGATTTTTTCAATATATAAGAGAAGCAAATAGCGAAAAAGAATTTTTTCAATATCTTTAAAAGGGTGAATTTTTATACTATATGCTTATTTGTATTTTTTTTTAAGATATAATTATTCTCTTTTAGAGAAGAAATAGTATTTCATGGTACTGTTAATACTCTCTCTTGTAATCTTCAGTGAATGAAATTTTATGTTAAAAAAAATAATTGAATTTTGAAAAGGAAAAAAAAGAGAAGGAGAATTTTTTTTGACAACAACATATTTGTAAATTTCTCCAAAGACTGTCGCTGGTATATATTGTTGTTGTCAATGCTGTGGCTGTCAGCAAATAATTAAATGTTTTGACCAACTAATCTAAATAATAATAATAATAATTCAGTGATGAGTAGTACTGAGCTCTAACATAAAAATGATAGATTCGAAGCATCTGGGCATATGTATAAAAGTTGTTAGAATTAAATATACGTGAAGAACAAAATTCTTTGGTAAAAAAAAAAAAATTCAGTTGATCATTTAATCGTCCACGCCTATGATTATGGTGGTGAAGGCGTTAAAGACCCTTATGAATGTGAATAGTTTGAAACTCCAATCCACCTTTTTCCTCCCCTCTAATCTAATATTTAACAAGGTACAAGAAAAAAAAAAGTTGATTATTTAATCATATGGAATTCCCTGCCAAGGCATGAGACATCATGTGAATAAACAACTTCTCCAATTTTGGAATTTTTGAGTGTAGTTTATATATTTTGATATATATTTTTTTGAAATATTCATACTGAAAAGAGTTAAAATATTAAAAATACTATCTAGTAAAAGTTTTATGTGGCTATTAAATCATACTGGAAATATAAAATGTGAAATATTGAAATAATAATTCAACAAACTAAAACTTGAAATAATTTTAAAAAAATTAAAATTTCTAAATAGCTTTACTTTATCATTTATAATTTAGTATTTCAATCCCAAATCTCACTCTGCTTTTTCTCCACCCGCAGCCCAAATTTTTGGATTTTTTTAAAAAATGAGGGGATAAAAAGATTAACTGAGAAAAATCTTTATTTAGTTTTTTTTTTTTTGAAGTATAAAATTTTTACAATGAATTTGCTCTTTTTTTTACAGGATTATTATAATATTATAAAGAATCTAACTAATCTAACTATTTTTTAAAATAAAAAGATAAATTATTCATTTATTGAAAAAAAGATATATCAAAAAAATAATTTAAATAAAGTTACAATCGAAAAGTATCAAAATAAAATCTCACTATCATAAAAATTTTTATATTATCTTTCAATTGCATTAACAAAATCCAATTTTTTGGTGACACCATCTCTCTGAAGAGTCCAACTCTATCAGGATTTCTTTGCGCAACGTTCATCACTAGGCGCCACGCCAGGCCGCCTGGTTTCTTCCTCTTCAACCATGGACTCCCTCAGCCACCAGGACATGTTTACTCCAGCAGTTTGGACTCCCAAAACCTTCTTATGCACAAGCTGTAATTTCAGCAGTCACTGATAAACCAGCAAATCTTGAAACTGAAGGGGCCGCTACCTCCAACAAAGGCGGTTTCATTGCCATTAAAATTAATCAACAGCTTTACGAGCATCAGCTCGTTGTCTGTCAACATGCTTTGATTGCTTGCATCGTTCTGGCGAAGGGTGATTCTCCATGGAAATTGGTTGATTTAAAGAAAAAGTTATCTGCTATTTGGGGAATTTCTACGCCATGGAAATTAATCTCCTTGGGAAGGGGCTTTTATAATGTGATTTTAAGCTCGGAATCGGAAAAGAATTCCATTTGGAGTAGAGGCTCAATTGTTCTTAAACCCGGGATTCTCAGATTGCAACCTTGAAGTCCAGAATGGCACAGAAACCTACGAACTCGTAAATTTGGGTGAGATTCTATAAGCTCCCTTGGGAGTATTGGCACCCTAAAATTTTGGCTTCCATTGCGAATGGTATTGGAGTTCCATTAAAAATTGATGTTGCAACCTTAAATGGGGAATATGGACATTATGCAAGGATTTTAATTGATATTGATATGTCTGTCTCTTTACCTGAATCTCTCCTTGTTGAGCGTATTGGTAAGAGCTTTTTCATAAAGGTGGTATATGAGAACTTACTCGCTTTTAGCACTCTCTATTCCAACATCGGACATTCCCCTTCAAATTGTCGATTGGGCAACCAACATAAGATTTCCAAAAAAGATGACAAGCAGGATGATCGAAAACTAAGGTCTGATAAACAGGAAAATAATTTAAAAATTTGGAAGCCAAAGACCAAGGATTCTGAGGTCCGCATCTCCAATGCCTTCTAAACTCTTCATTATGTTTTACAACGTGAACCTTAAGCATCAGACCTGCCTCAGGATGTCAATATTGCTACTGCAAATCCTGAGCATACAGCAGCACTACCGCATCCTCATTCTGATGAGCCAATACGCTCTCCTCCTTTGCAGAAATCAAATGATGGGAATGCTGAGTTACCTTCAACTGATCATATTACAGAGGACATTGGTGATCAGTCTTCTGACGATGATCGTGCTGCCTCAGATAATAATGATGACTCGGACAAAGAATGTGAGAAAGACCTTCATCCTGAAGATGTTTTTAAAGTTGGCGTCTCATGGGCTGACGAAGCAGAATTTCAAGAAGAGCAATGGACAACTGTTCAGCGAAAGAAACCTTCAAAGCCAAAAAAATACAAAGCTGCTCTCTCTAAGAGAGTACCCAGAAAACCAAAAAAGTTTAATCTATGAAGGTATTTTTCTAGAATTGCAGAGGTATGGGAAATTCCAGTACCCAAAACTCGTTATTCTCTTTTTGTCGTCTTTACTCTCCAGATTTTGTTTGTTTGGTGAAACCGATGGTTGCTTTTGATTCTATTTCCATTGGTTTTTAGAATAGACTGGGTCTAACTTTGATTGCTTCGAATAATATTGATACTCCATCTATTTGGGTTTTTATGAAAGATGGTCTTCTGGCTCTTTCAGCATTCACATTTATGAGCAGTATATTTCTGTTGATTTTACTTTTGCAAGTGCCTTACATAGATTTTCTTTTGTGTATGGTAATGTTTGGCGAAATAGTCGTCAAACTTTATGGAATGAACTGTGTACTCTCTCAGCTAGTTTTGCTTCTAACTGGTGTGTATTAGGTGATTTTAATTCAGTTTTGGGTGCCTATGAAAAAATAGGACGAGCTCCTGCCTCAGATCAATGTAATGATTTTCATTCTTTCATTGATTCTTGCCCTTTATCGGATGTTCCTGCTCGTGGTTCTTGTTTTACTTGGTGTAATGGCAGGTATGGGTCTAACCGAATTGAATGTCGATTGGATAGAGCCCTGGGTAATATCCAATTCTTTAATTTCTGGTCAGCTATTTCTTGTGTTGTACTTCTAAGACATTATTCGGATCACTCTCCAATTCTTATGAACTGTTCTATGACGGATTCTGTAGTTTCTCACTTTCAGTTTCAGGCTATGTGGATCACGCATCCTTCTCTGCATGATTTTATTTCTGCTAATTGGTCAATTCCAATTGATGCTTTACCTCCAATGCAATTGTTAGGAGCAAAGCTTAAACGGCTTCGGGCTCATCTTCGCACTTAGAATCGAGAGGTGTTTAGCCAATTGGATTTGAATATTAATCGAGCTTCTAATGCTTTACAGGATGTTCAAGCACAAATTTCTATCCAGGGGTATTCAGATGATTTACATCGCCAAGAGATTACTGCTCATGCTGAGCTTGATTTACATCTTAAGCAGCTAGAGATTTTCTTCAAGGAGTGCAATCGCCTTAAATGGCTTGCTGCTGATGATCATAATTCATCATTTTTTCATCAGTATTTTTTCAGGCCCTAATCATGGTCTCCATCACCTCCAAATTGATGGAGTTATCACGGACAATAAAGCTTTGATTGAGCAGCATATTCTAGAGTTCTATCAAACTCTATTTCAGGTAGATTCTTCCACCATTTCTGGCATTAATCTCATTAAATTTGTGGTTCCTTCTCTAGTCACAGTAGAGGATAATGAGACGCTTTTTGGCTGCCCTTCTTCGGATGAGATTCAAAGCACAGTTTTTGGGATGGATCCTTACAGTGCCCCAGGTCCTGACGGGTTCACAGGTGTTTTTTATAAAAACTATTGGGATATGGTTGGTAGTGTGATTTGCTCTGCTGTTACAAGCTTCTTCAACTCTAGAGTTCTTTCTTCGGGTATGAATTCTAGCTTTATGATTTTGATTCCTAAAATTGTGGAAGCTACTTCCATTGATCAATTTCACCCCTATTGTGCTAAGCAATTTTTGTTTCAAAATCATTACAAAAATTCTAGCAGCTCATCTGGGATTTATTGCTTCAAAAATAATCTCCTGTAACTAGTTTGGCTTTATTAAAAATCGAAACATTTCAGACTGTATTGCCAGTGCCTCTGAGGGAGTTAATATGCTTAATAAGGCTTGTTTTGGTGGGAACATGGCTTTAAAAATTGATATTCGAAAAACCTTTGACTCTTGACTAGAATTTTATTCTTGATGTCCTTGAAGTTTTCGACTTTGATTTGAAGTTTCGAGACTAGATCCTTTCTATTTTTTCTTCAGCTCGGTTGTCCATTATGATAAATGGGAGAATTACTGGTTATTTTCCATGTTCTCGAGGAGTTTAGCAAGGGAATCCCCTCTCCCCTCTTCTGTTTTGTCTAGCAGAGGATTTTCTTAGTAGGTTAATTAATTTGAAAGTTGATCTTGGGGAATTTATTCCTATGTCACATACTCGAAGTTCTCTTTTTCCTACTTATTTTTTATATGCAGATGATGTCCTTCTTTTTGGGAAAGCCTCCATTCATAATATTACAAAGCTTTTTCAGGCCTATGGCCAACTTTCGAAACAAATTGTAAATTGGCACAAATCTGAAATCTTTTTTGGGTCTAGCATTAATAATAGAAGAATTTGGAAGTTACAGCAATTGGCGGGTATGAAAAAAGGTTTGATTCCTTTTGTTTATTTGGGCGTGCCCCTTTTCCCAAGTACACCAAAACCAAAATGGCTTCAACCTTTGGCAGACAAAATTTTCTCTAAGTTTGCAAAATGGAAGGGTTCCTCTCTTTCAATGGCTGGAAGGCTTCCTCTTGTTCAGTCGGTAATTACTAGCTCTCTGTTGCATTCATTTGCTATTTATTGATGGCCTCGATCTCTTCTTCTTCATCTTCAATGCTGTATGTGTAATTTTATTTGGTCTAGCTCTATTACTGAGAAAAAGTTAATTTTTGCTCCTTGGAATGTTGCTTGTCTCCCCTATAAAGAGGGGTCTTGGGATTAAGCAACTGACTTATCTAAATGAAGTTATGCTTAGCAAAGTAGCTTGGAATTTGATTGTTTCGTCTGATTTTCCAATGAATATTATTTGCAAAAGATTTTTATATCCTTCTGGTATTCCTCGCGAGTGCTACTTTAAATCTGCTATTTGGTCATCTATCAAGCCAATTTATTTATCTCTCTATTATGAAATTCAATGGTTCATCGGCTCCCATTCTCGGCTTAATTTTTGGATGGATGAGTGGGTATCTCCCTCGGTTGCTTGTCAGCTTGGAATTTCCTCTTATGATCAGCAAATTTTACTTGATAAGGTACCAAATTATTTTCATCATAATTCATGGCATTTGTACCATATTCATGATGATGTTGTTAAGCATAGTATTACTGAGGTCCTTCCCCTGCATGAAGATTAAGATTTTTGCGCTTAGAAAATTTCCACATATGGGTTGCACTCAGTTAAGCGCATGTATAGTCATATTCGTAATTCTCGCCCTCAGCTTCCATGGTGTCGATTTATTTGGAAAGAGTTCTTACCTCCTTCCAGATCATTAACTTTTTGGTGAGCTGTTTTAAAGTATCTCCCTATAGGTGATAACTTAAAACGACGTGGTATTAGTTTTCCTTCTTATTGTGTTTTATGCAAAGAACACGAGGAAGATGGTGCTCATTTATTCATTAAATGCAAATTTGCTTCAGCTTTGTGGCATGCTGTTTCGGGTCTCTTTATAAGGGAGTTTTGAGTTCAGGTTCTCTTATGGAGCTGCTATTGGATGCAATGCAACATAATTTCAGTTCCCAACTAGCAGCTCTTTGGACTTCGGCCATTGTTAATGGAGTTTGGGTCATTTGGAAATTAAAGAATGGAGTCATTTTTGAGAATGATGTCCCTATTATTCAAGTTACTTTACGCTTTCTTTGGAAGCTTATAAAAGAAACTGATTATTTTCGTTCAAGCACTATGTTTAATTCATGCGCAGAGCTCCATACTCTTCAGCTGCTGCAGATTCATGGGATCCATTCCAGCTCCCTGCATCACTTCGGTTACTTGGCAATGTCCTCCTTCTGGTTGGATTAAAGCAAACAAAAATGGTTCTTCTATGGGATCGCCTGGTGTTGCTGGTTCGGGAGGTGTGTTTCACATTTCTAGAGGATTTCCTCATGGGGCTTTTGCTTTTTCTATTGGCAGTAATCATGCTTTTGTGGCCGAACTACTTGCTGCTATAAGGGCGGTGGAAATTGCGTGGAAAAAAAGATGGCATCTTTGGTTAGAATGCGACTCCACTTATGTTGTACAACTTTTTCATTCAAAATCAGTTTGTGTTCCTTGGGAGGTTCGTCTGCAGTGGTCTCACTACCTTCATTACGTTTCAAATATGCATGTGAGAGTTTCACACATCTATAGGGAAGGGAATGTTGTTGCTGATCTGTTGATAAAGTTGGGTTCTTCTTTCGACTCATTTCACTGGTGGGATTCTACGCCTGATGTTTGCAAGCAAGCTATTTGCAATGATTTCAGTTCTTAAGCTCATTATCGCTTTCATTAGTTTTTTATCTGTTTGTGTTTATTTTGGTTAGAGAGCTTCTTTTGTTTTGGTTAGCTCTTCTGGGCTGCTATGCCTTCTGTTTTTGTATCTCAACTTTTAATTTTATTTTAATATTATCTCTTGGACTACAGAAGCGTGAAGTAGACGCTAAGAGGGTGTCAACCTAGTCGAGATTCTCGGGTGCGTCATCTGATTTCTGACCTCCAAATTTTATTGAAAAAAATAACAAAATCCTTTTAATTTGTAATTTAGTAATTCATTCGCTCCAGTCAATAGTTTTAATTAGTCATAAATAGATTTTTTTTTATCTTTAAATGACTCCAACTGTAGAAATATTAGCAGAATTTTCAGAAAGGAGTAATATTTAAAATTAATAAAGGACTACCATCCCTAACATCTAATAAAGTGTAAAATCTCCATAAAGAAAAATTCAAAATCCAAAAATTTCAAAAAAAAAAAAACCAAACAGATTAAATATCTACATTTATTAAATGTAAAAACTAAATAACATAAAAAGAAATAATTAGAGACCGCAGTTGATATATTTAAGAGATAATGGTGAAAACAAAAATATTTAAAGAAAAATAAATAGAAAAAAAGAATTTAGCTACGTTAATAGACAAGTATTTATTTTACAATATGTTGTTGTTTTTTCAGATATATCTTATTGCTTTATGTAAATTTTTATTTGGAATTGTTGTATGGAATCTCTAGCATCATTTTCATAGTTATTATTTGTATCCAACTTTCGCTATTAACACTACGGTATTTTCTACGCTTAATTTATTTTAAAATAAAATAATATACTTTGTTTAGAAAATTTTATCTAAATTTACAAAAAGAATGTGAAAAAAATAGTGTTTTTTTTTAAACTAATATCATTTTATGTAAATATAAAAATTATAGTGCTTTTTCATTATAACTTGATATATTTTACATTAAATTGTTGCACTATAGAAAAATAAACCAATTTTTATGAAATTAATTTTTATAGTTTTATAATTATACAGATTGAAATTATTTTAACTATTTTTACATGAAATTATTTTAAATTAACAAAAAATAATGATAATTTACAAAAATATATCAAGTTATACTAAAAAAAAATATTAATTCTTACACTTAGGAAATATAATGTTATTTCACAAAAAATAATACTCTTTTCACATTTTTTTCCTGAATAAAATAAAATTTTCTAAATTAACATTTATTCTTTACAAAAATACCAATCTTAAAAAAACCATTTTCAATTGATAAAATAGTACTAACACTTGTAGACAAAAATTCTACAATTATAATAATTAATTTCATAAAACTGGTTTAATTTTTTACAAAGATACAATTTAACAAAAAATATATCAAGTTATAATAAAAGAAATACTAATTCTTATATTCATGAAAAATAATATTATTTCACAAAAATTAAAACAAAATTTTTATATTTTTATAATTTAAATAAATTTTTCCAAATAAAATAAGTTACTTTGTTTTAAAATAAAATAATTATAAAAAATACCTAACTACTATTGGTGAAATCAGTTTTGAAATCAAACACTAGAGCCTGATAACACTATATATATATATATATATATATATTTGACAGAATGTAGGCCGTGGCTGTTTTAATAAATATAGTTTCGTATTTAATTACCATGAATTTACTTTATTAATATAATAAAATAATTGATTTTTTTTTTTTAATCAAAGAGGTGGCGGGATCAAACCCTCAATCTGCAAATGGATTTTATTGAACATATAGAAAATATTAAATAACTATTACCATGCTACTAGCATCTTTCTTGATTATTTTTCGTGATGAGAATTCTTGGTACTATGATTACAAATTTACAATAATTATAGACAGGTAAAAAGAAACAAATGATTGTCAGCGGTCCAAAAGCAAAAAGCCACAAAGATTTATACAATTTTCCTGGAATAATTATGAGGACATTTTCTTAGCCCCCAACCAAAAAACAATGAGAAAAAATAAATAAAACCTTAAAAATTGGTGCTTTTAGTTTTTCTCAATAAAACACATAAACTCTTTTTTGAGGAGCAGGACACATGCATGCTCCAATTGTTTAAAAACCCTTCTCCCACACATAAGCCAAAGTTAGTTCCAAAATGAAGGGAAATGCTACATATTAATCTTTTTCTTTTGAAGTGCCCTCTATTGAGGACAATATCTATAGCAATTGGCCTTTCCCCAGTCATTTGACATATACATACATTACATGTGTATAAGAGAAAAAAAATTAATAAATTCCATTCCAGAGAATTCTATAATCTGAAGTATTAATTATTTGATCACATGACTTGTGTAGATTCTATAAAACAATGATTCTTGTTTTATCTTTGATAAATAACAAGAAGGCCATAAACAAAATCTAGAACCATTTGGAATGATCCATTTTAGTGACATACCTTAATTAATTAAAAATATAGGTTGCAACTAACAACTACTGATAGGACTAAATATATTCCACATTGAAAAGTTACAAAATAAACAAGGATTTATAAGTGGTGTAGATTGACCCTTAATATAAGCTAATTGACTTGTGTTGGCCCATAAATTCTTAATATGGTATCAGAGTGGGTTTGGCTCGGTTTCTTGATTTTCCGGTTGTCCGTCTGGATGTCCAATCCCAGCAGGCCGGTTTCTTAATTTTCCAGTTGTCTGTCTGGATGTCCATTCCCAGAGGTCCGGTCTGGTTCCCAGTTGCACTTAAGGGGGAGTGTTGAGAATATATCCCATATTGAAAACTTACAAAATAAACAAGAGCTTATAAGTGCACAAGCCAATTGGTATTCTTAATATAACAGACATAGATTATTTCTGCTTAAATAAGATTTCAGATTTTAAATTCTGATGTATATAGTCATATTAAATTATTTGTTGAATGATTTTTACAACCTTTATAATCTTGCCTAGATCAAATTGAATTATTTAAAATTGAGTGAACTATAAATAACAATAATTCAGATAAAAAATACAGAGATTGAGATAGTAAAAGTAAATTGCGAGTTCACAAAATTTCTTTATTATCTATTGAATGAGTCATAAAAAAAATTTGAGTGTAAAAAAAAAAAAAAATAATCATTTAACAACTCGCAAGATGTAGCATCATGCATTAATTAATTAGTACTCTCTACTTGGACTTTCAAATTTCACTGAATGAAGTTTCCTCTGCTACTTTCAAGATTTTGGTTTTATTATATGGAGTTTCTGAACCTACATTTTGCTTGCAAAATATCCAACTAATTTGACAATGACTCTTGCAGGGAACCAACACATGATTTACCATTGATTGCCTTTGCCATTGGTCAATGCAAATTATTGGCAATGTTTGGTTAAAGTTAATTATTATATATTTTTATATGGCTAATAATTTACAACAAACAACTATTCTTAAATCTTAATTATATAGTCCATGCATTAAAATTTTAACAAATAATTTTTTTTTGTATAATCTTAAAAAATTCACTTTTATAAAATTTGTAAATAATATAATATTAAAATAACTATATATATTAAAAAAAAAGGATGAATACAATTAAAGATGCACTCAAAATGAAAATGCATTGATTTTCAAATAATTATTGAGAATCCAACCCTAGTTGTATACGTCTCTTATGATCATAATTTTGAGCAAGCAATGTCAACATTTGCCTAACTTATGGAGAGGGAGAAAAACAATTTCACTTTGTTTATGGTTCTAGTAAAGGGTGACATGACAACTAATCGAGCATGGTTGGGTTATTCGACACTACTTCAAAAAAAAAAAAAAAAAGATCAAAATTGATTCTATCATTATTAAGTTGAGTTTGTTGTATTCGAGTTGATTAATTGATAATCAAATCAAGCACAAGTTCGAATTACTTGAGTTGGGTAATAAATTAAATTTGATTTCTTTAATATTTGATTTGATATATTTATAATTTTAATCAGAGTTATATATATTTATTATTTTATTTTTATTTTAATATAATTATAAAAATGATATATTGAATTGAGTCAAATTTGAATTATTTAAATTTTACAATTTTGTATAATTAATTGAGTTAAATTAAGTGGAGATCAAATATAAAAATTATTTAATCAAATTGGGTTCAAATTTTAAAAAATTCAATTGAATTCAAATCAAAATTTAAGCTCCAAATTTGAGAATTAAATCGAGCTCTGTTTTACAGTGTTTTAAATCTAGTCAACTTACTTTATATTTATTTAGAGATATGGTTGTTAGTTAGATTTATTATTAAACATTTATGGGTGCCTATGAATATTATATTTGTTGAAAGATGTGGATTTTTTTTTTTTGAACAACTTAAAAGATTTGGATTTGGTTTGCTGTCATTTTCGCTAATTAATATAGATTGTATATGTAAATATATATGTATATATATTACTACTTTTTATAGTTTTATATATACATCTATAGAATTGTTTTATGTTAATAAATATATATATGTATATATTTTTTGTTTTATTGGCACATTTAATTGAGGTAGTAAATATTTTCCCAAACAAATTATTTTGGGTTGCAGGTTTTCTTTACCCCATGATGCATGCATATTAATTAGTCAGCATGAAGTGGGTAAAACCCTTAATTTACAAAGACAATTGCAATCTCGCTTGTAGCATAAGAAATTGAATATGCATACATAAAAAGAAAAAAAAAAAGGTTGTGTCAAAAGTAAAAGTAATAGTAATATAAATTCTAAGATTTTTAAACTAACCCACTCGTCAAGTAGAAGACTAATTATATTTTTTGATGAAAATCAAAGAATTGTATAGATTTTCAAGCAAGCATTAATTAACATAAGGTCAAGCCTTATTAAAGAAATTAATCAACTTGTTATATGATATTTATATACATAGTGCTAATACTATCCTTTTAATAATTTTTCAACACAACACGCTATGTATTATATAACTGAGAAAAATATAGAAATTTAAAATAATTGTTGGGATTGATTGATAAAAATTTTTCTTATTTAAGAGATAATTTAAGTTTGAGTTATAATATATTTAGTTATATTGTATATTTAATTGAAAGATTTTTATTGTCATTATAATTTTATCGTGTTCAAATAAAATTAGTTAAAATTTAATTGACTTTTGATACCATAGTTTAGAAAAAAAAAAATAGACAAAGCCGAAAACCTTACTGTGATTTCGTTGTCTCGACCTTAATTCCATTTTCTAGCTAGATAGTACATTTTTTTTTTATCTTTTATATTTTTTTTATCATTTATACCAATAATATTTTTTGTTTTTTTCATTTGGAAGTAACAAAGATGAAAACTATATTGCAACATTTGTTAATTTCTATGTGAGGCTCCGACAAACAATGATCGAATAAAAATAAAAAGTGTACTATTTAGAAAATGAAATTAGTTTTATTAGAGAAGATCTAAGATATGATTGAATTTGTTCTGTTGTAGTGATGAATTGTTTTTTTCACAAAATTTAAAACTTTTTAATGAGCTTTAATGCTTTAGGGGCAAATTAAAAAAACTTCATGAACTTTTTTTTTTTCAAATTTAACATATATATATATATTATTTTAGCAATGTCATTTATTAATTTTTTTAATTTTTGTGATTCCATATACTGATTAAAAATCTAGTAAAATTTAACTGACATGACCACTGAAAAAAATTTGAGTTGATCCACGTAAACGCTAGGTCAAAACACATCGTTTTAACTACTTACAAATAAATACACTACTTTTGGCATTTTTTTACAATTTAATCACGATATATTAATTTTGACAAATTAATACATATTCTTTTATTTTTATTTAATTTATGTTTTTCAATTGATGCATATGAAACGAATATATGAGTAACAAGAATTTAAAATTTATCTTTCTCATTAAATAAATTATTATTTTTATTACTCATTTTTAAATAATGAAAATTTAATTGATACATTCAAATTGACATGTACTTATTTTTGTTAGTTTGATTTAAATTATTATTTTTAAAATAATTTGATTTAATCAAATATGAAAAAGAAAAATTTAAATATTTTAATAATTTAATTTAAATATTTATATCACACATAAAACTGCAAATAAAAAATATCTTCTAAAAAGTTTACTATTTATTCATATAAAATATAATAATACAATTATTTTTTTCAAAAAAATAATAATACAATTATTAATTAAAAATAAAAATTAATTATTTACTATAAAATCATATATAAAAAAAAGTAAGATTTAATTTCAATAAAAACTTATAAGTCATTAATTACTTCATGTATACTTCAATTAGAAAATTTACTTAATATGTAAGTCAATTGAAATCATAAAATATCAATTGACTAAATTAAATATTTAAATATTTTAAATATTTACTTTGAGTTAGATTATTATTTTAAAAATAGTTTAATTTAAATATTTCAAAATTATAATTTAACCTAAAGTTCCTCAATACATATTAATTTGAACATATCAATTAAATGTCCATTACATAAAAATACGCAATAAAAATTATATTTTATTTAATTAAAAAAATTAATTTTGAATTCTCATTATTTAAATATTTGTGATACATGAATCAATTCAAAAGCATAAATTAAAAAAAAATTACATTTTAATTTGTTAAAATTAATAGGTCGTGATTAAATTGCAAAAAAATTAAAGGTGGTATATATTTTTGCAAATAGTCAAAATGCTACATTTTAACGAGGCGCTTGCTTGATCGACTCAAATTTTTTGGTGGCCACGTCAATATGGTTTCATCGAATTTTCAACCAGTGCATGAAAATTGAAAAAATTAAAAATTTGGTGAATGGCATAGCCAAAATTAAAAAGATATGTCGAATTTACAAGCACTAAAACTCATGAATGTTTTTTTTTTTAAATTTTCCCTACTTTTAATCATTTTATCCATAATTAGTAGTTCAAAATGCTTTTTGTAAAACCATTGGTAGTTAATGAATTACATTAGTCGTTGAGAAACTTTTACCAATTTCATAATATTCTATTTATATCAAAATGGATTAGTTAGAATTATATAGACTTTAAATATATCATAAAAAAAATATTTTTATATGCCAACAACAGTCGAAATCAGCTGATAGGGAACTGTTCTCACTTAAAGATAAATTTTGAATTCGAGTCTTGGTGCAATATATTATCAGAAAACTTTTACCATCCTTAAAATTATGTTAGGTTGAACTAGTAGTTGTTAAAATTTTTTTACTATCCTTATAATCTCATTT